>WAAB01005598.1:0-25456 GCA_013389865.1 Piaya cayana
AAAAAAAAAAAAAAGCTGTGGAGACAAAAAGATGTAGTTTGGCCAAAACATCATGAAGACATAATTTAGAAAAGACATTGTGAGGAAGAAGTCCTATTAAAACATGAAATAAGATTAAATAGACAGGATCACTATCAGAGAATCCTAGTGTTTTGAAGGGTTCTTAAAGATCATCTAGTCTCAACACCACTGCCATGGGCAGGGAGGGACACCTTCCAATAGAGCAGGTTGCTCAAACCATCATTCAACCTGGACTTGAACACCTCCAGGGTCTTCCAGGGCATCCAAGATTTCTCTGGGTAACCTGTGCCACTGCATCACAACCCTTGCAGTAAATTTCTTCTGAATATCTACTCTAAATTTACCCTCTTTTAGCTTCAGTACGTTATCACTGCATGCCCTGATAAAGATACCCTCCCCACTATGATGGGGAGTAGTTGCTAGAGGAGTCATTACATCTTAAGCTGTTAACCTAAAGTACAACAAACCCACCAGAATTCCTCAAAGTGAGGTACATAATTCACTTTCGAGAAATAATTTCTCCACACAAGCACAATAATGAGGACAGGGATAGTCACAGTAAAATTGGTCCTGATTCTTTAACTGACAGGTACATATTGTACTGCCATATGTAAAAAGTTTACCAGTCAGTAGGACCCAGAATAGAACAATAATCTTTCCAACAAGAACATGCTAAGTAAAGTCAATAGGAAAGTAATGAATATGCTGAGTCTTGGCTTTTTAGACGTTTGATACAAATACTGTATATAAATATGGGGGGGTTATATGTATATGCACATCAATAACAAAATTGTTGGAGGCTTATGTCAACTTTTTCTTGGTATGCACAGAAAGTGAAGCAATCATAGAAAATGGGATCATTTATTATATTTGGGAGCATGACTGTGCCTTAATATCTTTTCCAAGGACCAAGAAAAGGTGTTCTCAATTAAATTCAAATAGGCTGATCATATATCATTAGGGTCCTTCATTTTAATCAACAGTGATAATCTCCTACTGATGCAAAAGAACATTGTTTCCAAAATTAGCACTACGGAAACAAACAAACAAAATCAGAAACACTCTGCAGAATCAAGTAGTGGCAGACACTAAGTTGTTAGATTATTACAACTATTGGGAAGACAATAATTTCTATTACTTATTGCTCTTTCAAACTTTAATTGAAACTTTTTCTTAAATTATGCCTTCCTTCCAGCCCACGCTTTTAACATCACTTTGGATCTTCTTAAGACTCTACAATCCTGACTCCAGCCCTTTTGTTGAGCAAAACAGAACTGACACCCTCCCCCCCCCCCAACAAAAAAATTAACGCTTTAAAGCCCAACACATTAAAAGAAGGAGCAAGAAAATTAGAAAAGAAGAAAAAGAAAGGTGCAGGAGCAGCCTTGAGTGTGAGTTCAAAAGTGAACTCTCCTTCTGTGCTTTACAACTCCTGCTGAGTTACTGATGCCGACAAATGGAAGGTTTAGAATTACTGACTGCTTTTAGAGTGCCACTTCCATCACACCACACTGAAAATATTTGATAAATATGACTTCCAATAAAAAGTTACTAGAACATTATATGTTAAATCAGAATAATCCAGAAGGACCTGTCACTATTATTAATAGTTTCATCAAACATCACTCCCTTGATCAACAGCTGCTGAGGGAGACAAAAAAAAAAGAGGAAAAAAAGGGTTTAAGGGGGAAGAAAAAGAAAAAGCAAGAAAACTATAATAGTCCTATGGTATGATTTTATACCTTCCAAATCATGTATGATACCCTAACACTTCCAATCTCTGCAGAACTCAGTACGAGGCGCCTTGCCTACCCCAAACATTTGAGAACCTGTTTTTAATAAAACTATTTTATCCTACTCTACTTAGCTCAGTTTTTGTTCAGCTGAAGTTTGATAGCTTTCAACCATTCACAATGACACAGGCTCCACAGTGAGCAAGCCTGTCCACAGTGGTAAAAAGAGGGAGGCCCTAGATAAATAATTTGAATAATGAATTATGCTTTCCTAGATTTGACTCTTAACAGAATAGTTTAACTTTTTTTCTTAATATCAGTACCTAACTGCAGAGAAGCATAGTCAAAAGACTCAGCTCCCCAGTCCATTCATTTTGAGAGAAAAGACAATTTAAAATCTACTTAAAAGCAAAACCAAACAAAAGACACCTGATTGGCATTTTCTAAGAAAAAAGCTACCTTAATTAGAGCAATAGTTTTCACAACTACCTGTAGCTCCTCAGGACTTGTTTGACAAAGATTGCTGCGCGACTGATAAAAAATGAATAGTCACTCTCTTAACCAGGTTGAGAATACTTTTACATTTCTGATCTTATGAATACATGAATATGTACACAAACACACATACACACACCTCACAATAAATATTTTGGCTAATACTCCTTCCATCCATGCTATTTCTGTTTAACTTCTACATATTTATTCAATCAAAGACCCTTTGTCACAAACAGCACCCTTTAAGGCACTCTGTGAAACAACCTTTAAGAATTAGCACAAAATTTCAAAAGGTACTTTTATAAAAAGCAAAATATACACCTCCATCATTTGGGCTGACAGAATATGCATTTCTCTAGTGCTTAGAAGAGCATTTTTGGAAAAGTTACAAATCCCTGGTGTAGCCTTGTTCTTGGGAGCATTCACATAACCATATTTTGCAGATATCAAAAGTTTGAAGAAAATTATTTTGAGTTAAATATATGAGTATTCATGGAAATGCAATTTGGAAATTCAAACATTAATTTTCCAAATGTATCTGCACTTAGGAACTATGTTACCTGAAACAACACTGTTTTTTTCCTGACCAATTCTGAATAATCAACACAGATCAGCAGCAAAAATGATACATTAAGATACCCAGTTAAAAGAGAAAAGTCACACCAAAAAAATCACAAATATTTTGACAACAGCGCATTTGAGACAACTATAATCTAGTGAAAAGAAGTCTGAGAGTAGTAAGAGAGGCTAAGTTTGGTACATACTGTATTAACAGAAATCAATTGTTGACCCTTATCAAATACTTATAGAAAATTACATTATTTTAACATATTTAATAACCCCCATTTTCATGGCAATTTTATCAACTAATTTATTTCTTTCAAGAATTTGGAGAATATTAAAATGACCCAATACACAGAGGAGGGACACAAAGTGAAGCCCCTGTTAATAATTGAACTATGAACATGGAGGGCATTGTTACCTTGGCACGTAAAGCCTCTTTCTTCATAGCCAGCATTACACAAGCACTTCCCTATGGGCACTAGCCATTCTCCTTCTGTACTGCAATACATCTTGGGTGGCTCTTCCTCCTTGGAATGATTGACACAAGAACCGCGCACCTCCACCAGTGACTGGGAGTCCATGGGTACCGTATCTGGAAACATGGCGAGGTTCTTGACAGTGAAAGGGCACTTTTTGAAGTACACTCGCACTGAGACTAAGGCAACACATGCACCTACATCTTGAAAAGCCAAGTAAAAGCCTTTCCTGCTGACAGGCCCCACCTCACGGACTTCTGTGTTCAGCTTGAGAATTCGGTCCCCAAGATCCATTTGGGTGAAGCTCTCATCAGCTGCAATGGTGTCGATCTTTGTAAACTGATGCTCTCTGAACTTTACTGAATGGTCATCATCAGACTCCATATAATACAGATTGAAGGTCTCTTTGCAAGTGCCCAGAACCAGAGGGATACTATTACAGTCCCTCAAGGTAAACTTGAGCTCCACATATATCTTCTGAGCTGAATTGCGTGGAATCCAGTTTGTTCGCAGCCAATTGTTTTGACTGTGATCCATAACATTGCAAACTTGGTAAGTTCTGATTGGAGTGTAATGTTCATCAACACCACTAATCTCTTCCCACTGAAGAAAAATAAAAACCAAAAAAAAAAAAAAGAAAAAAGAAAAAAGAAATATTTTAAGATTATTGATTATATCAATAAAAATCATATTTAGAAACAAAAGCCGTGAAAAAGCAAAAAGGCACATTGCCTGGGCATCACTATAAAATAGACAATAAAGCCAGGACAAAGGTCAAACTTGCACTTATTTTTTCCCATTAAAACATATGAACATTAAAAGAACACAATATTCGCCATTAAGAAGTCAGTTTTTACTGATTTATTTCAAACTGGCATGAAAGAGGTGCTGCAGCTGTTTTTCATTATGAACCCCTGTGATTTCTCAAACTATATGCATTGCTGTGCTTTCAATTGTGATCCCAACACGTCTTTAATACAACTGTACTCACCTCCAACAGAAGAAACTTGTGAGGACAACACCACATTTTCACTGTTAGAATCAAGTTGTATTTCAAAGATTAAACAAGATTTAAATCTTACCAACAAAAGACAATGACACCCACTGAAATTCCACATAGTCATAATAAAATGTTACAGTTTTAAACTTACTCAAAGCATGACAATTGATTTTGCTTGGGATGCATGTCCAATGAACAGTCAGTCAACCTTAGCTCAGTCTTCAGCATTAGTAAAAATTACTGTAAACTTACTGCAAGTATCTTGGTTACTTAATTCTTCTGTGAGCTACATAGGCTATGACACTAATATATTTTCTGTAGAACACGTAGTAATCATTTGGTTTTACATCAATCATCAGTTGACAAACTTACCTGACCCAGACAGGGAAGGAACAGGTTTCATATTGGTGAATTACTCATGTATCAGTCCTACCTGATTTTTGAAGTCACAAAGAAATCCACCAGGGTATTTAAAGTAAGTATTTACTCTTAATCATCTACCATACACAACTAAGTGACTTAAGATCCATCTTTCTTCGCTTTCTCCGAGAATGGATAACTATGAACAATTTTTTTGTTTTGGTTTTAAGGTCATCATTCTTCAGCTTTTATTCTCACCTGCATCTGTTCTGTATTTCAAGTCTTAAAGTACAAAGTTAAGAATCTCACCACTGAAGCACTAGAATTAAAATTCATTACAATGAACATTATCTGGTAGACACCTGATTCAGAATCACACCACCACTGAAGCTGAAAGAAACCCTTCATGCAGGGTCAGAGTAGGTTGTTCAGGATCCTGTCCAGTCAGGCTTTTGAATATCTCCAAGGATGGAGACTTACAAGCCTCTCCGGTCAGCCTGTACCATTGTTTGATTGTAACTGAGAGTAAAAATGTTGGTCCTTATGTTTAAACGGAATTTCCTATATTTCCAATTGTATTCAGTGCCTTTTGGCCTTTCACTGGGCACTACAAGGAGGTGTCTGGCTCCATCTACTCTCAACTTTGTCATCAGACTGGTAAGATACCTCCTCAGTCTAACAGTTATTCTTTTCCTATAAGTATCTTTTGCTGCAGGTCCTCAGTGCACTGCAGAGCAAACATCAGAAGAGGGAAGAACTAGTCCCACTATACAGAAAAAGAAACTGAGACATAGTATTAACTGTCTATCCAGTTTCCTGGTTTTACAATACATGCATCACACACACAATCAAAGAAAGAAAAAGAAAACAAAAAGTGGCCACATCAGAGTAACATCTGAGAGTTCTCAGTCCCAATCCACTGACTTACGGAAGTTTTTATATGACTAAGAGCTGATCTGCACAATGAAATTTTCCATGCACCACTGAAGACATGACTTTTAAACTACATTATTAAACCAGTAGATAAAAGTAGTATAAATACTCTTCCTTTAATTGAAACAAAGTTTATTTTAGTTCACTTTACAGATCTGACTAAACACAAGCTTTATCTCTCCCTGACTAGTTCAAAACATTAAAAATAGAATCTTGCATCAGTATGCAGCAGCTGAACTGCTGCAGTAAGCCATATATGCTACATTATCAAAGAAAGCTAGCAATACAATGACTTTCCACATGGCAAGGATGACCTGTTGCCTGCCCGAGGGGCAGCTGGACTCTGGCTCTCTGCCTCTGCCAAGTTCCCAAAACCAAGCGGAGCACCCACCTCTGACAGATGTCCTTGCACAAATACAGTCCCTGAGCCCAGAATCTAATCCTGTTGCCAAAAGTCATTCAGATGCCATAACTGCCTCCCATGATGCCATATGTACCTATTTAACTACAGGTCTCACCTGGACAAATAAAAGATCAGTTACAGCTGGCTGAAACTAGATAAGATTATATAATGAGACATAATTTTACGGACATTTAAAGCAGCATGCACTGATTCGTAAGTGATCTACTTATTATGTCTTCCATATAATTTCTAATCAGTTCAACACATTTTACACGTCCAGTGGGAAACAAACCCAGGAACCTGCAGAATTTAAAACATCTCCCCAGCAGATGTTATTTTTCTGAACAAGTCTCATTGCATTTTTTTTTTCAGAAGATTCTTATCCTACACAGACAGTTGAATGTAGATGTATAATTGAATATTTCATAGAAGCATATAGTCATAGAATGCTTTGGGTTGGAAAGGATCTTTACAAGTTATCTAGCCAAATCCCCTGCAGGAGCAGGGGCATCTTTACCTAGATCAGGTTTATCAGAGCCCCTTGCAATCTGAATTGCACAACAGAGGTACCACCACAACTATGTTCTCCACCTGGAAACTGCAATGTGCAATTATCACTTCATTAATTTGCAATGAAGACCAAAACGCTTGGAAACCAACTGCTGTAGTCCATCTTAGTCCACTTATATAAGCAACAGATTTAACAAATCTATTATTTAATGCTGAAGCATTGCTGAAGGGAAGTGTAAGTCCCACACCAGGTGCAACCTTGACCAAAACACTTCAACTGTTTTAAAAATATGGAGAATGCAGCAATTTCTTTAGAAAGAGTTACTGTGAAATAAGTCATTGAAGCTACAGAGAGAGTATCCAAATTAGAACATGTTCCACACTGCGTAGATATTGTGACTTCACTAGTTATTACATTAGAACTAAAAAAACCAGCAATATATTTGCATTGCTTATACCTTGCAATGTTTCCCAATAAGCTATCATTTTGCCATCCCCAAGTTATCTTGGTTCTAAACAGAATATCAAGAACATCAAGACAATCTCTCTTCCATGACCTGAGAGTTTTTCTATTAAGTGAGGTTTCTCACCCATATTTATAGTTATTTAACTTTTTGTTTCTGTACTTGTAATTCATGCATTCAACTTGCTCTGTAAAGTTACAATAGTTAAAAAATGACTCTGCTGAAAAAAGAGAGAGAGCAATAGATCCTTATTGCTGTGACAGAATTAAGGAGAGAAAATAAAATAAAATGCATGCTTAGTAATAATTTTTTTTAAAATTTAATCGCTATTGTCAATGGCTCCTGAGTTGATTTCAGGGGCTCAAATGAAAGCAGCAGTATTTCACTGTAAATTCTTATGTTTTACATTCATGATGCATCCCACAACATAGGTTTTCTGAGCCATCATTTATAACGACTTCTTAGTCCAAACTTTTTCTAAGCACATATAATCAAAAAGTTCCATATTGTTTTACTGCTGCTAAAAGCTAAAGTCATGCCCACTTCAGACCAAGGTGAGACTATGCATATCCTCTTTAATGCAAGATTTTGCTACTTTGGCATCTCTTGTTCTACTCCCACTATTGCTCTTGTAGAGTCACCACCCCCCTTTTACTGCACTTGAGCTCTACGGCATTTTAGAACACAGTAACAGATAGTACCCAAACAAGACTATGCCTATCACAGCACTTCTTTTCAGCAATAAAATTCATTATCATTACATAGAGGAGAAAGATCAATAAGCAAGCAAAACTGTAGAAGCTGAGAATGTATACTTCAGCTTTATAGGGAGGTATTGTCAGGAAAACATGCTGACTATTAAGAGGCTAAGCAGCCACAGGAGGCAAACCTCTTGTGTGGCACCACCACACAGCCTGTTTCAGTACTCAGTGCAGCTTTACCATACAGGTATCATTCTGACCTACATTCCCAAAGAGCTAGCTGCAATAACAGAACAAGGTAGGAATGAAAATATAAAGGCAGAAATACATAAACAGGAATAAGTTTGGGATAAAGACTCTTCTCCAATTTTAAAGAAATGCAGAGTATAAAAACTCTAAGATATTCTTTATAACAGGAGACGCAGATCTTCCTTACAACAGGAGACAGATACTCCTTACAACAAAAGCTATAGAAAAGGTGCCCGTGCTGTAGGGAAAAAGAGATACACACAGATGTAAAAGAAAGAATTAGGGGAAAAAAAACCTAAGGTATTTTAAACACTTGCTGGGAGGTAGGGAGTAAATCAGCTAAAAGAAGAGTCTGGAGTTGTTACTATATTGAAATTAAAATTACTCTTTGTATCTTATTGTACCAAAAGAACAGAACAGCATTCTAGGCATGCAGGAACCTGGATAGTTGGAGCTTGAACAGGTCAAAAGGCAGCTAGCTATAATAAATTACAGGAGACTGAAAAGTCATGAAGAGGAATTCAGCCAAAACAGAAATGAGACAATATAAAAAATGAAGAGAATAACGCAACAGAGATATGAGATACACTGAAAGAAAACTTGAGAAGTAAGGCAGATACTTACTCTATATAGGGGAACCAGATGGCAAAAAGGGACACACTTCTTTTCACCTTACACACTGAATCTTGTTTGCTGCATTCTCAGCTTTCCCTCTTTCCACTTTCAGCTTCCCAGAAATATTCCCACCCCATGTGAAACTGGCGTGGGGTGGGAGGCTGCCTGCTATAGAATCAAGCTCTCTTAAACAGTACATTATGCAACTACTAGTATTTCTGCAGGAGCAAGAATATAATGCAAGGAACAAGAAAGCATCCATCAGGAAAGTAGGTGCACCCAAACCCAATTACCATGGAAACCAACCTGGGACTCAAGTAAAAACACTCCAACAAAACTATTTCTGAGAATACTACATTTTGCCATACAAAATTTCATCTTGTTGAGATTTTGCTAAGAGAAAATAACAGTTTGTTTTCATTTGTCCTCCAGATAGATGGAAAAGAACAACCAGAAGGTATCAGAGGTATAAGAAGAAAGATGATGGAGAAGCTGTGACAAGGAGACAGACAGACTATGCAGCAGTGACAGCTAGGAAATACTGCAGAGAATTTGGGCACAATCACTTTCCCAGGAGTTAGGAAAGACCTAGAGAAGGTTACCTAAGCCTGGAAGGAACTAGCACTAAGTAATACTGAGGAGGAAGGGCGCTGGTGGAAACAAGGCTAGCAACTTAATGAAAATCTGTTGAAATGCTAGCAGAAGATCATATGAAAGATGTGTACTTATATTGTGTAAACGAGACACTGATGGGATCCAAACCTAATTCTAACCTCAATTACATGCAATCACTTAGGTAAATCTTGTCCGTGGGGCATTACATGTCAAAGCTGTCCCAGCTGGCATTTCTTTCTTCCAGTACCACGCAGCTACAGAATGAATGGATATTTATCTGTCCTGGCTATGTTCAGATTGGAAATTAATCGTTAGGTCCTAAGGAGTGGAAGAATTAAGCAACAGGACAATCTTCCAAGCAGTCCAATAGAGATGATGAATCCAAATATTTCAATTAAATTTATAAAATTGTATCAGGGATTTTATCATGGCACGATCAGGGAGCTGGAAATCTGAGGCTGTGACATGAGGCCTTAGATGCTGGATTTGTTGCTGTTGTCAGGAGGGAATGAGCAGAGGTGTGACTACCATTTCTGAATTCATATTATTACACAATACTTATGTCATATTACTCTAATGTCCTTAGGTATCCCCAACACTTTTGAAACGTACCTAGGAGAAATGCCATAGCACTACTCCCTCTGCAGCATGTGATTTGGCTTTTGCAAAGTGTTCTTTTGTTTGCTTTTCTTTCTTAAAACAGTCTTTGGACACTGTTAATGTCAGGGAAAAAAAAAGGGGAGAGTGAGTTCTTTCAGNCACAGTAACAGATAGTACCCAAACAAGACTATGCCTATCACAGCACTTCTTTTCAGCAATAAAATTCATTATCATTACATAGAGGAGAAAGATCAATAAGCAAGCAAAACTGTAGAAGCTGAGAATGTATACTTCAGCTTTATAGGGAGGTATTGTCAGGAAAACATGCTGACTATTAAGAGGCTAAGCAGCCACAGGAGGCAAACCTCTTGTGTGGCACCACCACACAGCCTGTTTCAGTACTCAGTGCAGCTTTACCATACAGGTATCATTCTGACCTACATTCCCAAAGAGCTAGCTGCAATAACAGAACAAGGTAGGAATGAAAATATAAAGGCAGAAATACATAAACAGGAATAAGTTTGGGATAAAGACTCTTCTCCAATTTTAAAGAAATGCAGAGTATAAAAACTCTAAGATATTCTTTATAACAGGAGACGCAGATCTTCCTTACAACAGGAGACAGATACTCCTTACAACAAAAGCTATAGAAAAGGTGCCCGTGCTGTAGGGAAAAAGAGATACACACAGATGTAAAAGAAAGAATTAGGGGAAAAAAAACCTAAGGTATTTTAAACACTTGCTGGGAGGTAGGGAGTAAATCAGCTAAAAGAAGAGTCTGGAGTTGTTACTATATTGAAATTAAAATTACTCTTTGTATCTTATTGTACCAAAAGAACAGAACAGCATTCTAGGCATGCAGGAACCTGGATAGTTGGAGCTTGAACAGGTCAAAAGGCAGCTAGCTATAATAAATTACAGGAGACTGAAAAGTCATGAAGAGGAATTCAGCCAAAACAGAAATGAGACAATATAAAAAATGAAGAGAATAACGCAACAGAGATATGAGATACACTGAAAGAAAACTTGAGAAGTAAGGCAGATACTTACTCTATATAGGGGAACCAGATGGCAGAAAGGGACACACTTCTTTTCACCTTACACACTGAATCTTGTTTGCTGCATTCTCAGCTTTCCCTCTTTCCACTTTCAGCTTCCCAGAAATATTCCCACCCCATGTGAAACTGGCGTGGGGTGGGAGGCTGCCTGCTATAGAATCAAGCTCTCTTAAACAGTACATTATGCAACTACTAGTATTTCTGCAGGAGCAAGAATATAATGCAAGGAACAAGAAAGCATCCATCAGGAAAGTAGGTGCACCCAAACCCAATTACCATGGAAACCAACCTGGGACTCAAGTAAAAACACTCCAACAAAACTATTTCTGAGAATACTACATTTTGCCATACAAAATTTCATCTTGTTGAGATTTTGCTAAGAGAAAATAACAGTTTGTTTTCATTTGTCCTCCAGATAGATGGAAAAGAACAACCAGAAGGTATCAGAGGTATAAGAAGAAAGATGATGGAGAAGCTGTGACAAGGAGACAGACANTTCTTTCAGTAGTATAGAAAAATCTCCTTGATGATTCCCAGTAAGAGGGTCTAGCTCACATGTTCCAGTCACACTGACTGACAAAGTTGGGACAAATTATTTTCTTTTCCAGAACAGACCTAGTAGAATGTGCTGGACTTATGGCTCTGCTTTTTTCTTTGATTTTATTTACAAAATGGAATGTACAGAAGTGAATGAAAGCTATTTCCTAGGACATAATGAGCAGTCTCACTAAAAAGTTCCCTCTCAATGAGGGAATCTAGGACATAAGTGATCTCAATTCTTTGATGATCCCATGGTATATGTCAGTTTTTGTGGCTTTTTATCCTTCATGCAGAAAAAGTCTTAAGTTTACATTAAGAAATTGAAGGCTATTTTGTGATTTACAAACCAACAACCATGCAACTGCACAATTGCAAAGAACCTGCTATATTTTATGTTTCAGTGTTGCACTGGTTTAGAATTCCTATACTATAAACTATAAAATTCCCACTAAAAATGGAGATTAATAATTTTTCAAGGCACCTATGGAACCCAGGTAGCTACGTCCCTGAGACTCCATTGACAATCTCAGGCAACAGTCTAACAATATTTACTAACAACTTTATTTTCCATTAAGAAATTTGGTATGATTTGCCATGAGCAGCATTTCAGGTAATATCCAACTGTCCTTCAACATGAATTTATAATTCCAATAGTGGTTAGATGGGGCATACTTAAACTACTAACTCACTGTGCATGCAACAACACAGACTGGGAATATGGTGCTGAGAAATCAGAAGAAAAATAGTGATAGAACGTAACGACTTTGAAACCTCACAACCTCACAAAAACATCTTCATGTATGGGTTGTCCCACCCTTGCTGAGCAGAGTAGTCAAATCATTGTTAATTCTAAAATAATTTTTAAGAATAGTTAATTTTTTAAGTGCAATTGCTTTAAACACATCTGTGAGGTGTTCACATGAGCTTTTTCAGAATCACCATTCAAATTCTATTTGAAAAACGCTTTAGGTTCTAATTCTGAAAAGTGGCCCTGATGTCATCTACTGGCTCTTAGTTTTCAATACAGTTTTTCAGCCAGTAAAAAAACCAACCAACCAAACAAAAAAGACCTCACCTTTATAATGCCTTGCTGAGCAATGACAGAAAAGTCTGCATTCCCATGTATGCAAACTTTCTGCCTTCTGGTATTTATTCAAGCAATTTTCTTCCCAAACAAGATTATTATGATAGGACTCACATTTCAGACAGTTAGTGCAGGCAACTTTTCAAAATTTCTCTGAAAGAAAATCAACTGGCTAATAATCTAACAATCTTCTCTTCTCTCCTCTCCCTGACTCTCCTTGGTTGCCAGGCAATCACAATAAAAAAAGAGGCAAACAAGCCATGCCGTGAGCGATAAAGTTAATGAAGCCTAGTTTCTTACAAATCTCTGTCCCTTGATTGGTCTCCAACATGGGCTCTGATACTTAATAAAAGTTGAGCACAAAAAAGGCTCTTCCTCACTGGGAACATTAATGCCATCTCTTTCTCTCTCCCTTTTTCATTCCTCCAAATGCTTATTTTCATAAATCTTGTATAGACTTAAGCCTCTGGAGATTTCTGCTCCTCTGTGAACCTGTTAAAATTTACCTCTGATTTCAAAACCCATTGAGTAGAACCTTCCTTTCTCTTGCATATACACACACTTAAGTGCATACATCTCTGCGCAGTTTTTCTCCAAATACAATCCTAAAAGGGAGGCAATGCCTTCATATACATGCTAAGATTAGTGTATACACTACGTAGTCTTATTAAGGTTTTAGTAAAAATAAAAGAAAATCTATATTTGCAAGCATAAAATCAAAATGTTCAAAATGCTCTACCATGAGTTTAAATGAGGCATATGAGGGTTTCATGCAGCACTTGGAAAATGCTGAAATATGCCAAAGCTGCATAATATATGTTCAATTCCTATAAGTACTCAGATAACTGATGAGCTGGCATTTGAGATATTACTCTATGTCATACCACTTAGAATTAGTGTTTTCCTTAGTGATTAGTTTTATATAAAATTAATAATTTTTTAACAAAAGGAAAAACATTATAGTTGGGAGTTCATTACAGATCCTGAGTACAATGCTCTCTGCTATTTATCTTAAGCATAAGAAATTAATCTTCACTGACATAAAACTCATTTACTTCTTGGTGTATAAGTGACACTTGTCTAAGAATACTTGATCTTGCTCTCAAGGGACATTTGCAAAGCATGAGCATAGTCTGAGTTGAAATGTTGAGATAAAACCCAGTTTCCTAAGAAAGATGCACTGTGATAAGAAAGATGTTCAGAAAGGGCTAAATACCAAAGAAATAATATTGGGCAGAGGGAAACTACAAGAAAAAAGACAAAATATTACCATCACAGAAATTTGTATCTTTATAAAACAACTTAAAAAACTCAGAGGTCATTTTCTGACAATTTTGTGCTTGTCATCTTGATTAACTGAAAATACAAATCATGTTAAGTATAAAACATCTGACATACTTTATGCCAGAGCAATATAACAAGCCAAGATTGAAAGCCTCAGTCATGGGCATAATTACCACTTGTATAAATAACATTTGTATTGATGTGTTTTGTTTTATAAGAAAAATAAATTTGCATAAGAGAATTTGACCCAAGAATCTTTCAGTATCATAAGAAGGAATTATATTCTCATTAAACATACACTTCAGTCTAACGATTTCTTTTTCTACTGCACACTGTCTAATATTTCAAACATTTCCACTGTGCTGAAAGGCCAACTTGCAAAACATGTTGCAAGATTTAAGACAAGATTAAGAGCTTTTATGACTCCTTTTAGTACTTCTATCTCCTGTTGACTTTTTTTACTACAAAATTAAGTATTTGCAAATTCAGATCTGTAAAAGAATCAAGTTTTCACATATGTTGAACGTAACTGTAATGTATCCTTCTTAACTTCACAGCCAATACAGAGAAAAAAGACTTTTCCGTTACTTGAGAGTAAAAACATATTCAAGGAGAGATTTCTATTTAAAAAAAAAAAAAGGCCAAAATTCTGAGAAGGAGAGTGAGGAAATGTAAGAACTCCCCCAAAATAGCACACATTTTAGGACAGTTTGAGGCTAGGAATAAAATAATTCAAATCTAAATAAAAAGTAGAATCTTCACCCATACCATATAAAAGTTCAGCAAAACAGTTACAGCATTCAAAAGCTCTGAAAGCTTGCTATTAACAAAAACCCTGTAATGACCATACCATAGAAGAATGCATTCCCATCCAGCTCACCAATATGAGACCACTTTCCTCAGAACATTGCCAAAGATGCTGATGCAAGGCCCATAAATACCAATCAACAGAGACCAGAGGACAGAAAATAATCCAGTTTGGGTGTGTTGAGAAATTTAGGAGGTACCAGGGAAATTTTCTTCTCCGTTTGGCTTTCAAAAGTCAATGAAACTACCTGCTGGTAATGGGTCTCCCCTCAGTTTTTATGTTTAGCTTTGTGTAAGTTGCAAATGAAACAGAAGGAAGTTGCATTGCAAGAGTTCTCCAATTAAGTTACACAGACAGTGAAATTGCCATTACCATCACAAACTCTAAAACAGACTGGTAGACTTTCTCCTAATGCTGTTTTACTAGTCTGTGATTTTAGATCAACTAATTATAATTGTTAAATGAAAAAGCTCTACTGTGACAGAAAACAAGCATGTTAAAGAGAATGTAAGGTTGAAAGGAGGATATATTAGTATAAAATAACATGCAACAATAACATTTCTACCCAGTATTACCACTGTGCTGTTCTCCCTCTCTCTGTTACCTAGTGAAGTCTTCACATTTATTGGAGCAGGTGGAACAGCATATCATCATATGCAGGAGACACTGCTGATAGCCTCAATTTAAAAAGTAGGTTTTCTTTATAAATAAAACAGTTTCAGAATTACAACCAAGACAAAAATCTTAATTCCTCATCTGGGGATAGCTCAGTGAAATGAAAAACTCATTAATGAGAATCCAGATATTAATACTAAATTTGGCCAACAAAAACTGAGTTATAACGTTATGCCATACAATGCAAATTTACACCAAATCATAAAAACAAGCAGATCTAATGGAAAATTCGTATCTAACTTTCTGTATGGTTTGGTTTTATTTATTTACATTTGGTAAAGCCAAACTAGTGACACTTAGGAAAAAGATTTTTTTTTTTTTTTTTAAAAGCAACCTTACCCTTATCATCCCCACAAGAACATGGTGTTCCTGGCATATGCCCTGACAGGGAACTGGAGAGAAACCACGTCCCATGATGTAACAGTAAGAGTCATAACCTGGTCAGAAAATAAAACTGAACATGGAGTAAGGTGGAAAGAACAAAAGCCTCCTCCTCACTCTACCTGCTACATCTGCATCATCATCTGCTATCTACAACATAATTTGTACTACCAAATTAATATGAATATCGTTCAAGATACATGAACCTCATTTCATTTCACCAAGGTATAATAAATACATACAGCTTTTTTTTGTAGATTTTGACCCTCTTCCTCTCTCAAAACAAAAACACAAAAATAACTTTCATCTGGAAAGTAAAATAACATAAATACTACAATAATTGGAGATAAACAAATAAAAGCGACTCTGTTATAGGTACTAAGCACATGTAAACACACAATATTTGAGAAATCAAGAGTATGCACCTTATCATGGGAATACTAAACTAATAATTAAACCAGACTGCAGAAAGATAAGTAAAGACACTTTTTTTCCCATTTTTAATTCCTAGACAGCTGAGTACCTCATCATCAACCTTGTAAGAACAGCTGATTCTCACCCTTCAGCAAGGAAAATCCTCTAAATCACAGTGAGGTAGAAAGGTCACTACAAAAGGGAAAACATCTGACCTTACAGCAGACATCTGAATCCAGCATTCAAATGCCCATTCATTGGACAAAGAAAATATTTACAACTTTATATTTCTCCAGGCTGCATGTCTCCCTGAGAAACAGGTTTCAATCTTATTTATCTCACAGGTTAAGCAGATGGTTCTCATCGCATGGTTGAAATCTGTACTGAACTACCACTCACATAAAAGTGCCTTTCATCCATAAGTATTGCACAAACTAGGTAAGATTCAGTCTTTAAGCATAGCTGTTTCAGAGATGGAAATAGGCAGCTGTTCAGTACTACGGGTACTCCAAGATGTAGAATTTTATCCAAGATGGAACTCATCAAAGCTTTGGACATGGCAATCTGGTAAAAAAATTGTGTTTTCAGTAATCACAATTAGAGATGATTTCACACTTCATGTTAGACATAACATTTTCTGCTATGTGGCCCATAATAATAGGTGTCTGTTAATATTTAAAAGTAATATGAATAAAAAGCATCAGGTCCCTCAGCGACTATTTGGTGGTTGGGCAAATTTGCTGGCTAGGGAAGCAATCATGATGCTGAGCCTAACAACACTCAAGAAGCAACTGGACAATGCCATCAAACACATGGTGTAAGTTTTGGAGTTGTCCTATGTAGGATAGGAATTGGACCCAATGATCCTGTGGGTCCCTTCTAACTCAGATCATTCTGCGATTCCTTAAATCTGAAGATATCCCTTGTCCACATTTATATGCCTCAGTTTTCTAAATATGTAGAATAGGAACAGATTAATTTTGGGAAGATACATATGTTGCTATCTCAGATATTACTTGGAGTAATCACGCCTTCAAAAAAAAACCCCAAACCATTAGCAAATGGTTTCAGAACCAGCAAAATTCCAGCAAGTAGGAATTTTAAAGCATGAAACTATCACTCACATAGCAAAACATCACCACAGTAGAGAAAGTGAAAACCATTTATGGCACAGGAACACATAAAAATTCACATCTGAAAAGCCTCTGTGGTTTTTCACTTTGCATTTGCCAGAAAAAGACATAAACACAGAAGTATTTACATCAAAATGCACAAAACAGGTGCATAATATATCATTTCCATGGTACGGTCAGCCTTTTAAAACAATGTATTTTTACACAATGGCATTTCCTACAGAAATCCCAAACCACCCCATGTTGTCCTATTGTCATTAACACAACACTGAATGTACAGTGAAATTCAGTAGTGTTATGCTGAATGTAACTGTAAAAAGCACCAGCTGGCTGTATTAGAAATGGCATCCCTCCAGGTCTCAAATGTCTTATTTATATACAATGGAATCCTGCCAGCTGTTTAATATTTAAAGCTAATAAATATAATTGGCAGTACTACTGCACAAGGACAAGTAACACAAATACATACTTCCCAATAGACAATCTGATTTCTTCTTAAATGATTAAACGGACACAGAGTTCTGAGTAAATTTTACTTAGCTGTCTTTTTTTCTTTAATCCAAACAATATTAGCTTGTTTTCTAAGTGTAAAACTGAACAAAAAAAAATACCATTCATTGCTATGCCAGCTGCTCTGAGACCAATGTAGCCTTCAACCAGCGTTTTCCACAGACCATGAATGAAGATAAATTGGCAAGGACAGTGCACTGAGGTAGAAAGACAAGACACAGCACAAGTTTCTGGGGTGATGGTGAGGTGGAGGGTAGTTCATTATTCATTGCATAGAAAGTGCCAGATTACTCCAGAAAACAGACAGAACCAGTCACTCCAGAAGTGATACTTATTCCAAAGAGCAATTCTTCTATGCATTTGCAGGACAACTTTACCCTTCACAAGTAGATTAACTCCATATTGAGTAGAAGGCACCTGCAAATGCTAACGTAACAGAAGCGCCTATGCATCTGTGCTCTTTGACATTATAAGTGAATTTAAGGTCACTGGATGTAATCCTCCACAGAGCACAGCAAAAGGCTAGTACTGTGACTGCATTCTGTAAGACCTTGAGCGGCTGAGAGAGCTGGGGCTGTTTAGCCTGGAGAAGAGGAGGCTGAGGGGAGACCTCATTGCTCTCTACAAATACCTGAAGGGAGGTTGTAGAGAGGAGGGAGCTGGCCTCTTCTCCCAGGTGTCAGGGGACAGGACAAGGGGGAATGGCCTCAAGCTCCGCCAGGGGAGGTTTAGGTTAGAGATTAGGAAGAAGTTTTTTACGGAAAGGGTCATTAGGCACTGGAATATGCTGCCCAGGGAGGTGGTTGATTCGCCTTCCCTGGAGGTGTTTAAGTTACAGGTGGACGGGGTCCTGAGGGACATGGTTTAGTGTTTTGTGGGAGTGGTTGGACTCGATGATCCAGTGGGTCTCTTCCAACCCGGTGATTCTGTGATTCTGTGAAATCTTCTTCAGCTCCCTAGCACAACCGAGATGCAGAACATATCTAGAAATGGGGAATTAATTAATGCTTCATAGCTTCAAGTGAGAGAACAATTTAATTTGAAAACTCAAACAACTTCCAAGAAAAGTGGAACCCACAGTGAATTCCATAAAGGCTGCTCTGTGTAATTACCATCACTTAGTGGTATTTGTTGTGGTTTGTTTTCACTTGGTTCATACAGCAATGTTCTTTTCTGATTTTCCTCAGATAAGCAGAGTTACACGCAGGCACAACTCCATCCTCCCATCTTCAACGTAATTTCTTAATAACAACTTCAAGAGTTATTCTTTCCATTCATCACTTCAGACTTGCACTGAAAACTGCATTCCTCAGTATAGTTATTTAAACTACAAATTTCACTATCATGACTAAGAGCAAAAAAATATTAAGCAGTCATACACCACTGTTAGTCCTTAATTGCCACTTCTTCAGCTTCAACTCTGCTGATGCAAGCACCTATGGCATCCCTTTCAGACATATCTTCATCCAATGTCTATACTTGCCCCATCTACATCCCTGCCGCATTTCTCAGTTGTAGCAATGACCACAGCCTACACTGCCTCCACTACTTTTGCCATACACTAAGAGCTTTCACTTTGAAACTCTTTATTCAGGCACCAAGGAAGGCGGGTATTCAGAACTAGTATCCTTCCCCACACAGAAATGACTTCTGGTGTGGTATACAAAGGCTCTCATGTAAGGTCTAACGTGGTCCCTATATCAGCTCAGAATCAACTAACTGGACCTGTGACAACAGATTAACCAAAGTCAAGCAGCACTATTATTAAAATATGTTAAGTATTTAAGATTATAAACTTCCTATGAGTAACTGATAAACCCAAACATATTTCCCCTTAAGACTGTCTTTTAATTCCACACTTCTCTTGAAAAGAAGAGTGGAATGAATTGTTGCTTGAATGAAGCAACACCAGAAACTGTATCTGCCATCATAACTTCCCTTTAATGGGGATAAGCCAGAAATAGTTACTAGATGAACATGAGATAAACATGTTTCCTCCAATCACTTTCTTGGAAAATACTGCAAAACCAGCAATAAATAAAAATCTAACTATCACAGGGTACTGAAAATTAAGCACATGTTGAAATCATGGAAGAGTTATTATGCTTAAAAGGCTAAGTTAAAAATACCCTTGAAAAGGTTATTATTCTTTTGTCAACTGCTGGGTCAGAAGAGTAATAATAATTATCATGTTTTTCATGTAATTCTATGTAAATTAATTTTCTCACCATGTAATTAGGAAAAGTTAGTTCTATGCACTATTTCCATAGTAATTTTAATTGAAAAATATGTTTAATACAGGATCTCATAGCCTGACATTTCATATTTTCTAAAGATAAATTCACTTCAGTTCAACAAGAAGAAAGTAATTAGACTGGGAATTCTGGAGATAGTCCAGATATCTTCTCAACCTCTGGCTAAGTTGTTCTTAATTTCTCAAGGCTCTGAAACATTATTAAACAATTACCTTTCATATGTCAAGCTAGGGATGAGAGAGGAACTCATGCCTAATTTAATATGAGATAAATAAATAGAAGTAACTCAACCAGGACTTTAACTAAAGACTCTTGAGGAGCAATGGCATTAGCTAATTTTCACAGGTCTGTACTGTAGCAGTAAGTTGGAGAGGTATCATTTTCTAAAAACTCTCAGTTCATTATTTGACCAACTGTACACCCTGGGAACTGAAAAAAGTAAACATGTCACAGAAATACAGAGTTTTTATATGAAGGAAAAATAAAACAGTTACCATAGCTTATAGACACTGGGCAGGTTTCATGTTCAGTTTCAGCCTTGCGTAAATAGAAACTTATTAGATAAAACAGCTCAAAAATACACACAAAATGAAAACCTTGGAAAAAAATTGTTGCTCCCACCATGTTACCTGCATCTCAGCACATCATCTTTGCTCTAGACCTGGGTCACAGGTCATTGCAAGCCCAAGGAGGAGCCAAATGTCTCCTGGGAACAGAATATACACAACACTAAAAGTATCATCAAATTTTAGAGAAACCTTACAAAGAACCTCAAATCCAAATGTCATTATAGTAAGCGTACAAATATACCTATATGTGTATCTATATAGGTACAAATATACCTATATTATTTTACCAGATTAAAAAATCCTAACCTATAATCCTACTAACAAGACTCCTCCATAATACTTTGTATGTAAGTATGAGGCTTACATTTCATTTTCTAGCTTACTAACGTATAGTGAAACATGATGTTCAAGAGATACCCTGAACTAATAATTATCATTACCGTCAATGCCTTACTGCAGAAGTTCAGAGAATTACTCCAAAGCTAAACAGTCCTAATTAGCTGTAATGCTGAAAGTATTTCTGCAGCTTGCTTTTATTTCCTCGTTTAATTTGTTTGCCATAACTAATTTGGATAGAAATATACTTAACAGTAGAGCACTTCTGGTTTTGTAGCCAGACATTCAAATTGCTTCATTTCTAGGCCCTGTGGTTAAAAAAAAAAAGTTATCCTTCCATTGTATTCAGTAAGACACTGATTACATACTGTTACAAGCTCAACATCAAAGTACACAGGAGAGAGGGTTGCCCCCTGCCCTGAAATCATAGCACTGACCATAAATAAAAGCTGGGAACATGTATCGATAAATGTGAATGTGTTTGTTTTCTGCATTTGTGGCAGTGGGGGGGGGGGAGGTATCAAACAAAGATTTTACTGATTGACTTATTTTGATGATTTCTGGTTCCAGAATTTAAAGTTTGTGCAGAACCAGACCCTGATGAGATCCTCTATTTGCCAACAAGGTAGCCCTTCAGTAGAAACCCTATAGTCTTCCATATTGTCCTGATAATGACCTCAACAGTAATGGGTAAATCACAACTCAAAGGATGAGTGACAATCAAACCTTCACAATATCTCATCTCCCTGGGCTTTTCCTGTCCAAAGGTCAGGAACCTGTCAAATTATTTATGTTTCTGATAAAGAAGACTCAATCTCAGAACTCTGAGATAAGACCATCACAGGCTTTCTATGCGAGTTAAGTCTTTGAAGTCTTAGAAGATAAAACTTAGATTTTAACATACTTGGTTAGGAAAGCTACCATATGTAGGCAAATGTCTTTCAGATCTTCAGCTTTAAGTCACTTGCTTCCTGATGTCCATTTGAACATGTTGTGAGAATTTAATTCAAAGCCCACATTTCTAATGGAGAACGTGAGCTGTCGAGAATCCTCATTACTGCTAGAATCAGAACTCTCTCCTACAAGATGGATGGGACTGAGAGAAACTCATCTTATCAAACACTTGGAATGTGCTCCAACCCACAGGAAACAGGAAAAAAATCAGTATCGCTACTGATTTATAACCCATGAAATAGAGCTAGTAATACAGATTTACTGATATATAATAAAGTTCAAAAGTGCATTTCATAGTTGTTTCGCATGCACATGTCCCACAGCCAACATCCTAATTGGCAATGTTTTGGGAAATGAGAACTACAGCTTCTACCCCATATGCCACATATACCCTTATAACAGCAGAAAATTAGACTGAAAATGTAGGAAGCTGACAACCATAACACACAGAATTCCATTTTTTAAATGATAATGAAGAAAAAATATTACTGATTAACCACTATGGCACAATATCTAAAGGAGCTGGGCAACAAAATAAAGTATTAAATCCACACATTATCATTGATGGCACAAACCCCCATATTTCATATACTAAAATTTCAAGTAGTAGGACGAACAGTTCCATCATGAAAGTAGTAATTTACCCCTAAAACAACCCAAAATTATAAATGTCTCCATTTAATTTTGTCAGGAATTTAAAAAACAATAATTAATAAAAGGTAGGATTTTTAACTAAAAACCCCACAAGATATCTCTGAATTCATGGAAGTATTTTTATGCCGAGCAGTTCCATAATTTATGCATTAAATATTTTGCTCTGTTAATTTTAAATGCAATATTATCTCATACTAAATGAAAAACTGTGTTTACTGTAATTGCACTGCACCTATTTCACTCCACAAAAAAAGAACACTCCTAGCAGGAAAATCATTCTGTTGACATTATTGATAAATCAGTCATTATTTACTTGAATAGGAAAAAGTCAGAGAAAATACTAAAATTTTGGGCTTCACAAGCATGAATATAATTTATCCAGACTTAACGCTTCATTCACTGTACAAAAAGCTTACAGAAAGAAAATAACAAAATGCTATTTACACACCTACTAACATACCACTCTTTGAAGACACAGTTTTGACTTACAAGAAACGCTAAATATAATTGTGTAGACTGAGAGCCCAAGTAGCTAAAAATAACGTAAGAACTTTTTTTTTTTTAATACTGAGGCACCATTTTTCATTATGAAGGACATACTATATATCCCACACATACCTATTTTGTACCCTAATTTCTCTCTTAATTAAAAGACATTTTGAACTCCATGAAAACTCAGTTTCCAAAAAATGCTGGACTATAAAAAGACAGAAGCCTCCCACTTTTAAAAAGTGTGACAAGAGAGTAAAAGCACAACTTAGTTATAATTTATACTATCTTTCATGTATGCAGGTTCTCAAATTCTAGTTTGTTGGTTTTTTTTCTTGAGGGTGGGCTTTTTTCTTCTCTTTTTGCACTAGCGGGCAAACAGTACTAGGAAAAAAGCTCCAACTTGCTCTGTTTACACTTGCTGCTATTCTTCAACTGTAACACACTAGTGTTAGCAACGGGTTTCTGTTTTTCTCTAGAGGTCTAGGAGGGGCAAACAAGAAAAGCAAGTGGAACAGTTTTCTAGGTAGATGCTTGACAAAATTTCTCTAACCTTAGCTAAGAAACAGAAACATCAGCCTGCCCTTTTCATGACTAATCACACAGTCTCTCATCATGAGCCTCCCCCACAGCTGAAATTTGTTCATGCAAAACACTGAAATGTCATTTATGAATTGTTCCGGTTTGAACAAACTCATTTTACAGAAGAAATCTAAATACACAGAACAAGTTATAAACTGTATGCACTGCTCTATCTTACAAGGCAAGGATATTTTTTTCCAAGCAGAAAGAAAACAAAATGACAGATTTTAGGGAAAGATGAAAAAAAAGTTAAAAGAAAGTAGTAGAAGCCTATGTGAAAAAGAAAAAGTCGGGACAAAAGGATGTCAGACTTACAAGACTGGGCAACAGAGAAAGATTAAAAGTAACAATAAATGAAGAAAGAAGAATGGTGCTACAAACAGAAAAGGAAAAAGAATAAGCACAATAATCTAAACTCCAGTGCAAAAGTGGGTATGACTGAAAAACTATTACGAACCAAGGAGTTGAAAAAAGAAATCTGTAATTGAATCAAGAGAAAGACTTGGACAGAAACAAAGAAGGAAAGTTTGGGGGAAAAAAAGCAGCCATTGTTAAGCAGAAGGGTGTTAAAGAACTATTCCCAGCCACTTGGACATGGAAGAAGAAGCAGAGAACCCAAGGTCTGGATCAGCAAATAGCTAATAATGAAGGCTAGAGAAAGAAAGACATGGAGTTGCACAAATTCATGCAGCTCTCCAAAAGCCAATATGGCAACTCCTAATTAAACCAGAAGACCGTGGAAATGAAAGAATATGGACACAATACACTCACGTTCTTTAGAGCCAAGCTGTAGGCTGACTACAGCAAACTGGATACATCCACACAAAGAATTTAGCAATTTAGGTAAGAGTGACAATATTACAATATTCACGATGGAATGTTTTGGACATGAGTTTGGTTTTTTTCAAGAGCATCCAACACTATGTTCTAAGGCATAATTTAAAATTCACTTACTGCCAAGACACTGTCCTACACAAAGAACCACTGGTTGCTACTGCAACAGCAAGCTGAAATTAAAGCACATCCATGCCATATTACTCTCTATCTGACCTCTTTTTCTGGTGAAGAGTACAGAAATGTGTGTGTAACCTCCAACTGATGAAACCGGAACAGTAAGTAAGTGAAGTCACAGCTTTACAACAGCTTAATTGCTGATGCTGCTCTGCCCTACTCCTACCTTCTCTTCTCTACCTGCATTAATGCCAAAGTGGCAAAGTAGCAATGCAAGGAATTTATATGGGGGGAGGGGGAAAATCTATCTGAATGACAATTCAGCAAAATCATACCAAAAACAGACCGGGGGGGGGGCGGGGAATCAAACCACTAAATGAACAAATAAAAACAAATAAACAAATAATAATAATAAAACCCCCACAAGAATGGCTACTATTATCAACAAGAACAGTGTTAATGCAAGATCTGTGGTCTGGGCTGAAACAGAGAAAGGGTGAGCAGGGAAGACCTCGGGAACTACACGCTAGCACGCCTTCACCCCTGGGAAGATGATAGAATTCTAGAAACTATTTCCAAGCACACAACCAACATGAAAACCATCAGGAAGAGTCAGTATGGCCTCACCAAAGGGAAGTCATACTTAACCAACTTGGCAAACTTTTGTGGCGAAAAGACCAGCCTAGGAGATGAGGAGAGAAAGCAGTGGATATTGTCTGTCTGGACTTCAGAGTGAATGAACAGATAGTGAGATGGACTGAAATTGCCTAAAAAGTCAAGTTGAGAAGGTTGTGATCCATTGCACAAAGTCTAGTTGGAAGCCAGTAACTAGCACTTTACCTCAAATAATAATGTGTCCAATACTGTTCAAAAGGGACCTGAACAGGCTGGACTGCTGGGCTGAGTCTAACGGCATGAGGTTTAACAAGGCCAAATGCCGGGTCCTGCACTTGGGGCACAACAACCCTATGCAGAGCTACAGACTGGGAGAAGTCTGTCTGGAGAGCTGCCAGGAGGAGAGGGAGCTGGGGGTGTTGGTC
>WAAB01005601.1:0-130910 GCA_013389865.1 Piaya cayana
TTCTATGATTCTATGACAGGAATCCTGAGATCTCTTCCAGTCCCTGACTGCTTCCAGATACATGTAGATATATTTCCCCTATTAGTTAGCGGCAAGGCTGCTTATTAGAAAGCAATTTCAGTAGAAAATACAAAGAGACAAAATGCACACTGAATAACTTTGTTAGAGTTCCCTAACTCCTGCATTCAGGCAGCTGCAATTCCCCAGGTCAAATCTGTCTCCCTGCATCCCCAAGAACTCCATCCTATCTATTCCCTTGTTCCATCACCCCTGGGGCTTCTTTTAATTCATTTCCTTTGATTTAAAGACTCAAGAAAACTAGCAGTATCAGTGCTGGTAGAAAAGTGTAGCTCAGAGAGGAAGGAGAAAAAAAAACCCTCTCCCTTTTTAATTGACTTTAGAACCTTGTGAACTACTTCATCATGTGACCTTGCTGGTGCCAAAGCAATGCTTGGAAGGAGTGAGTGATTTTGTCAGCTTGGCTGCATCCTCCACAACTCACCCACTCTCTCTGTGCACCATTATCCTCATAGTGATATATTGAAAAGCACCGTTAATTAATTGATTTTACACAAATAGCTCTTAGGTTATGCCGTTTATAGACAAGGGTATGGTCACTAAGAAGGTCTGCAGAAACAGGCTATAGGGTTCGTCCTTCCTTCCAGAAATTATCTGAGGGCTTTACACACCAGCTGTATGGGGCAGACCTATCAGTCCCTTACACTATTCTCTTGACTGGTCTTGGTATTGGACTTCATGAAGAGGAGAGCTTCCTCACAGTCTAAAACCTGCCTAATTAGTGGGACAGATTCATATCGTCAATTGAGACAATCTGCAATTGTTCACAGGGATGGAAACATGGGATCTTTTCAACGGCCAGAGCAGAACCAGTAGGTTCCACTCCCATCAGAACTTCACTGAGGATCACTTACAAAAAGTTCTTCTGAGACATTTTTCTGTTGAAAAGCATAGATAAAGGGACAGAAGAAAGTTACAATGCAAACAGTAACATAATAACTGTTCTATCTACTGATCTTCATTTTCTTGTTATGCCTTTGCGTTCCCCCTCCAGATACTAAAATGATTCTTTTGAAGAACATTTAAGTTTCCACTTCTTTGGGCATCCTCTCCAAGTCGAATCTGCATAACTTTCGATGAGTGGTCTCATTTCATAACCTATTTATTTTGATCAGAATGCTGGACTAGCTCAACTCACCTCCTGAGGTTCCTGACAACCTGAATTTTCCTATGAACTCTCCCTAAAAAAAAGTATATGATCAAAAGGTGTTCTTGTCTCATTCTCTTCATGATTACTTCATACCCTTGCACCAAACAGAGAGCCACCTGCCGTTAGTGCTTCTGACATTAAGTCTATTGAGCCTTACTCAAGCACAGAAATTTGCTACAGCCTATTTGTTCAAACCTGTCTTTTATCTCTGTATTTTGTCTTCTGTTCTCTCATTCAATCTTCAAGCTATCATCTTTGCTCCCTTTTGATACCTAGTTCATTTTTGTCTGCATTGTTTCTTCCTGTGACCTTGCAGGGCCTA
This sequence comes from Piaya cayana, assembly GCA_013389865.1. Classification (NCBI taxonomy): domain Eukaryota; kingdom Metazoa; phylum Chordata; class Aves; order Cuculiformes; family Coccyzidae; genus Piaya; species Piaya cayana. The sequence continues at coordinate 1,551 of WAAB01005601.1, forward strand.
TGTGTTTATTTTTATTCATTGTTACCTACCTTCAGATTTTGTTCTCCTCCTTCACCACACACTAAAGCAAACATAGTCCTTAGTGCTACTTTTCCTGCCTATATTCAAGCTTATACAGCTCTGCTTTTTAATAAGACCCTGTTGTTACTGAGAGATGGATCGGACCCACAGCCCTCCACAACCAACATGCCATTCACCTCCCTCACACACAACACACAAATCTCAAACTGAAACAAGGCCAAATACCAGATGCACTTACACATTCATTGATTTCTACCCCACTTTCCTCTCTCTGAATGAACAAGAGCCCTCATGACCTGTTGGCAGACCCCTATTTCTTGGTAGGCCTATGTTAATGTGATCCCTAGGCTCATTTAACAGTAAACCTCTATCAACAGTAGCATCTCTTGTACAGAATGAATACTTTTCAAATGATTATCAATAATTTAGCACTTGATAGCTTCTTTCCAGTGACACATTTCAGGAATTTTTAAAAGGGAAAAGAGAGAAGATACGAAGGTGAGACATGCAAGAAACATGCTTTCGGGCTATACAAACAACTTTTTAAAATAAATATTTTTATTTGGAAAAAGTGTTTCATATATAGATATTTCTATAATGAAAATTATATTAGAATATTCTCTTAGCAAAGAAACTACTTTCTGTCAGGCACAGACCTTTTCAAGAAGTGAAGATGAAAATCCGTATTTTCTGTTGAAATTATTCTCTTCAAATATCCTTCCTATTATCCCCTACTATCTCCCAGCCGGGCAAAAAATTCAGCAAACAACAGTGCCACTATGCATCCAACCTCATGATGGTAGCTCTTCAATGCTCCCATCTGAGATACAATCAGAAAATCTCATGAGTGGGTAGCTTTTTTTTATATACAGACAATATAATTACTGAAATATCTGTTATGCTTGATGACCCAAGTAGTTTTTTGGCTACACTCCAGCAATGAAGCAGATATGAAATTAAGAACTGGAAGTCAGCAGCTACCTTCTGACTAATCTTTCATCCTCAACTGCCAGTTCCACCAACCTCTTCGTTTTAGAGAAGCTTATCTGAAAATGCTGAGAAACTGGAAGACGCTTTACTATTTTCGCTAAATATTTGGACGTTTAATAAAATTGTTATCTAACTTGTTCAGCATACTGCTATGTGATTGGACGTTTTGAACTTAAAATGCATTGAATAGTCTATAGGATTATAGTCTCATTCAAATGAAAGCACTCTGAGACCAACTGCCATCTAATGCTGGAGAGATTTTATCAATGACCCAGCAGTGAGTATGTGTGTTCCCAAAAAGATAAATTGAAGGTGAAATATGGATGCCTTCAGCAGAATCAAAGGCAGAAGTCCTTCCAGGCACCAGAGGGGTGCCAATAGTATAATATTAAGATAGTGCAAATGTAACTTACATCCATTTTTAATGCTCACCCTTTACCTTGAGATGCACATGCTGCTCACAGGTAAGAATGATGGGTACCTACAAAATTCACACCTCTAGAAATCCTCTCCACAGCTCTAGTTAACTTAAAATGAAACATTCCGCAAGTGTATTCAGATAATTTGAAGCTGTATCTCTTATAAAATGGCTAGGTGGCCTAGAATGATATGGCTAAGAATAATTCCATCATATTCTTACATTGCAAGAAAGATGCTACAGATTTTTAGAAATGCTCCCCTGAAATTTAGGAATAGGACTTTTATGTAATTTTTTTTCCCAAATTTAACAACTTAGCTAGCTGTTATGTATAGACAGAAACAACATAACTTCAATTATGAAATAAAAGTGTTAAAAATAAAGATAATTAAAAGCAAATTAAACTTGAAATAGATTAGGAACCATAAGCTTAAAACATATGACATAAATTCAAAAATAAACCAGTGAAAAAGCATTCTTTGTGGGAACTGTGAGACTGAGAGGTGCAGTGTCAGGAAACAGAAAAGTATTCTGTTTTCTTAGAGTTTACATTTAACTTAGTCGGCTCTTAACAAAGGATGTATTTAGGTCTCCTTGAAAGAAGCCTTTAAATATCTGTTTGGGGTTTGGTGTTCAGAAAATAAGTACTTACTGTCATGTTTTTCCTTCAGCAATTTAAAGAATAAGCCACCTTTACTAAATTTGTATGCAAGGTATAAACGTGCAAACAGGTTACTGCTGACTTATGAGTTACTAGCAGTTAGCACACCTGCAGCAATTGACTGTTTCGGTGCTCTTTCAAACCCCACAAAATATAGATGAAGTCCAGTTTGATACATCTGAAATCCAGGAAATTTATATTACCATGATTTAGATTGCACTTGCTGCAAGTTACCAATATGGACACTGGTAGTTACCATACTGACATGCAGTAATTTGCTATTCCATGGTATTTTGGTGGCATGATTGTGTTCACATAAGAGTACATGAGACTAATATTACATAAAAAGAGGTTTGCTTCTTTGGATCCTACTGGGCAACTAGTTTTGCATGTTTAGTAGTTGCTACTTATCCTTAATAGTAAGTACATTTCACTAGTTTCAAACAGAACATAAAAAAGGATGTAAAAGCAGGGTGAACTGAGATTTAGAATATGGAAATGTGACAAACACGAGAAGCTTGGTGAAGAAGACTATGTAAAAGTTTATGAGCACAGTTCTTAAAGTCAATGCGCATAAAAAGTTCAGAGGGTTGATCTGCACTGTTGAGGGTGTAGATTAAGACCAGTTCAGAGCACACTAAGAATTCTGCTGATCTACAGGTTCCTCTCAGTGGATAAGATAAAAAATACATCTTGGAACACTTCATTCCCACATTTTGCTCTGAATACCCATATTTTGCTCTGAATTTGAGATCTTTCCATAGTGCCCCTCCCCAGAAAGCACAGGAGGCTGGGATATAGTCCAGCTGCTGTCAATCAGACTGAAGTGCTGGCTCTAATTGTGATAGATTCAAGCATGTGCCTCTGCCTTTCTTGCTAAGCTATAACTTGTCTGCATAGCGCCAGCTCTCCTACTGTCGATGGAGCTCATATCAGTAAAGTAAACCCTTTACTTGCTCCTGAACAAAAATAAACTGTTTGATGGTGTAACTGCATCTATACTAGGGTTCTGCCAGGACAGCAGTTAGATGTGATTTTATTTTTAGTATTCCTAGCCTACATAAGTATGTGAGCAAGACTTTTAAATATAGGCCTAGCCTTCATAATTTTCTTCATTAGAACTCTAGCAGAATGCCTAAAATGTAAACTACATCACAGAAACTAAGTGCAGAATATGGGCTACAGGAACAGCTCACACTACTTTTATCAGGTATAAATTTCCTTTCTTCCTATTATTGTAACATATGTTACATAAAAGAGAAAAGGCAGAATTATCTAAATCACGCAACACTCAAGTGTCTCATAAAAGGCTAAAATCATAGTACTGCCAGTATAAATGAATGTCAGAGCTACTGTGCATTTTTAAAGATCAAATTTTATAATTTATCCAACTGCACATGACAAACATGAAATTGAAATTAGGGGAAATATTTGGGGATAAATATTTTGCACAGGTAATAAGGCTAGCAGAATTTTGTAATTTTTACAAACTTTAGATTTCAATTTTGATGTATCATTGACTGTTCATAACTTTCATATTTTACCATTTGGGGGATTAGTTTTTAACATTGCCACAAGGTCATTTTTCTCCTCATCCCGTGGCAACTTCTACATCCTAATATTAAAACAATAACTATGCAGAAAAGGGCATTTCCCAGGGAGTAATGACTGGCTGGGAGGAGTTGATGGCCCGAGGCACTGCTGAGGGCCATTAACCCTGGCTGATTATTAATCGCCAGGAAATGCCCTGCACCAAGGTTGTTATTGCTATTTTAAGCACCGAATGGGTGTGTGTGTGAAATGGACATCTTAGTGTATGGATTTTTTTTTAAATGCATGATGCAATTTCCTTTGTTGCAGTTTATGGAGGACATTTCTAGAAAGAATGAATCCTCTGCCTGATAACCAGCTGGATTTCACAGATCATTTCGCAGTACTCTATTGCGTGGACAGTAACTTAACAAACTGAGAAAATAGGGATTTTCAGAGCTTTTCTTTCTAAATAGTAGTCTGCATAGGAAAATAAGAGGAAATTCAAACCTTAGTAAGATGAACAAAAATATGCATCTCTTCATGTCACTGCAATCAAAATAACATTCCAGAAATATCTTTTTAACTACACTGTCTTTATGTTTAGGTTTTTTTCCTTTGTCAATACTCCTGCTTAATGACCATTCACATATCTCTTCAAAAATGGAATTTTTAGCAGGAACAACCAAAGTACACCCTGAACCAGCTTTGGCTGATGCTAGCCATTAAAGACCTTGTCTTTTCCAATAATCAAGCAGATTGGGTCATTTTCTTGGAGATGGCTGGTGAAGTATTTCAGAAACTGCTTTAATTTTCTCCTAGATCTTACCCTAAGTTCTTACCCTAAGGCTAAAGTTTTAAAGATCTACTCATAGCCCTCACAAAACTGTGAAAATTGTTCTTTTCTTGCAAGGATCAATAACTCACTCTTGAAATCACAAGGATATTCTTAGTGTATGCACAAAGACTCCTCTGCCTTACTGAACTACTTCGTATTTATCAAACCTTAGCCATGAAACTAAAACAAATGAAACAAGTCGCAGCATTGGAAGAAAGTGCAGTTCTTCACTAAACTAGTTTGGTAGGTTACTCAACAAGGCTGCAGTTTCCAAGTTCTAATTTGTGGCCACAAACATGTATATTTGAATCATACATTGATTGTAAAAATTTAACTGAAGTTAACATATAGTTCTATTTTCAGGCATAAATTGCAATTTCCAGCAAATGATATGTGTTTTCATTTAAAAAACCCCAACCAAATAAACAAATGAGTGAGCACTAATAACCATATTCTTAAAAAAATAATAATAACACATCCACTGATATTAATTAATATTGTTAGCAGTTGGGACCAATCAACATGACATGTACTGCATGGTCATTTGATCACACGTGAACAGACACGGTGTCTGGGTACATTTTAGCAGACTTTGTTGTGTTTCTATATGTAGGTACATCTGTAGTGACCTTCTGGAAATGCAGCCTTTGGAATCTTAGTAAGTTGGAGACAGCACTTGAATTACAAAACCCTTAGCACGTAACTTCAAACTACTACAAAATATGTCTTCAGCTCAGTCTGAATTCAAGTAATGTAGTTACATGCTAATCAGGTTGTCAAGATGTAATACCAGCAAAATGGTCCAAAGGTTGAGACAGGACTGGGAGGCAGGAGATGGTTTTTGATCCCCTACAAATCTAACAGCTCTTCTTTGCACATCGACAATGTAAACCCATAGGATTAAGTTATGTAGTTCAGTACCCCTTCTCCAACATGCAGCAGCAGCAGCTTTCTAGGGTTTACTGTAATAGTTCCCTAGAAAACTCTCCCAGCATTTAAGAAATCCATGGCACAGGAATTCACAGAGCCAGAGGTGATGCACTCCACAGCCTTCTCCAAATAATTTTTCCAGTTGGTTCTTTCTCAACCCGTATGCACCTCTGGCACAATGCCCTGTGAGAATGAGCTCCACAGCCACACTGGCACATGGTGAAGTGTCTCTAACTGTTCATTTCCACCTATCATTCTTTTGGTTCCAATCCAGCTGCACCCTTGCTGAGACAGAAAAATCTGAAATGCACAGTACATTCAAAATGCTTTAAAAAAAATCAATATCCTGACATAATGATTGTTTTTACTTTCTCCTCTCTTCCTTTTCCAGAAGTTGTACTTGATATGCTATATTTCAATGCTATTCGGTGTTAAGATTTCCATAGCACTCTCTGCTGTAACCCTAGTATAGTCAGCTTAGAATCAATTGCTGTATATATAAATTTAGTATTGTTTTATCCCATGTACATACTACATTTATCTTCATTTGTCTAGCAGTTCACTGGTCAGTCACTCAGTAACACAAGATCCTTCACAACACGTTGCAGTCCGCTCTCACCTTTATCGCCCTACAATACTCACTACTACCAGCAAAGTTTACATTCTCTCTCATTTCCAGATGGTTATAAACATTTTAAATAGCACAGAACATAGCACAGATCCCTAGGGAATTTTACTGGAGCTCTCCATTCACAGTGAAAATTGAGTATTTATTCTGTAACATTGTTTCCTATGTTTAACTAGTTACTTATTCAAGTGTGTTTCTTCCCACTAATCTTATGGTAACTCAATTTCTTTCAGATCCTTCAGTGAGGAACCTTATCAAGTGTTTTTGGAACCTAAGCTCGCTTTATCAACTGAGTATGTCTTAACGTCCTCAAGGAACTTTTATTACGGCATGGCATACTACAAGAGGAGTATCTTTACTCTTCTTTATTTTTTTTTCTTTTTACTAATTCTATTTTTCAGAAGAGCTTCTACTAATTGGCATGAAAGGAGAGAAGATTTAAGGTCTGTAGCTGCCCTGATCTCTCCCAGAAAAGAGGTGTTACATCAACCACGTGCCAGTTCTCTGCTACTTTTCCAGCCTCAGGCAGATCTGCTATAGCCAACACTACTGTCAAAAAATGCTGATGATAGATGAGAATTTTCCTGCATTTTCTCTCTTTTTTTTTCCTACTAGCACCTAAGCCTCAAAAAGTGAAAATTACAGAACCATATTTTGTAGCTCAGTCTCATTTCTATTAATATTTATGTCATATGCGTCTTGAGTATTTTTTTTACTTTGTGGAAGCTCTTCCCAGGAAACTTCCTTCCTTAAAAGAAAATGTGATCTCAAAGACCCAATACATCAACATTTCTGGTACTAGTCTCTGTTCTTGTTCACTTACTTCTGTAAATGGGAACTTCTGTGCCTACAGAAATGGATGGGAACTCCTGATGCAAAGCCACTGTGTAAATCAGAAGTCTTGTTGCATTCCTCCTTAGGCTGCATAGAGGAAAATATGTCCTGCTAGCTCATAAAGAGCAGAACCAGTGTCAGGAGCAATGAGGACACCCTCAGGATGGGGGAAGAGTGGAAGCTCTCGATAGATCGTTGGAGATGTTAATGCATCTGCTCTTCTTTCATGACAGCTCCCTCCCTTTTCTCTCCCTTTTTCTCTCCCTTTTCTAGGAAGTATCTTCCTGTACTGTTTTTCATCCTTCTTTTCCTTGTGGTGAAGGATGAAAAGAAAAAGGGAAGGTGGTCTCATGCTCCATGCTCCAAGACTTCTTCCCTTCTACCCACAACAGCAGTCATCGGAAATCAACCACTCTTGCACTACACACTAGCAAGGGCCAAATGGTTTAGTTCCTGGCCAAGGTAACTACTGTAAGTGCCTTACTGCAACCTTATCCTCCCTCTTCGTTTAGGATTTCCTCTGGTGTTAAAGGACTAGGCCTACTGCCAGTTTTCTGTAGTGAAAGAGACCTTTTCCATATGGTGAATTTAACAACTGCTGTGTGGGTTTTTTCACCTCCTACCAAGCATCCATGATGGCTGGCTTTGGGAAGCTTAAACTGCAGCAATAACAGCTTCTGGATTTTTTTTAATGTGACTTGTGGCTCTGAAATTCAGATAAGAGAACCCGGGTAGCTGCTCTTCATTCTTGGCACTTCCTTAATAAGGAGTGATCAAGCTTCTGGGCAGCCTGGCTCAAGGCTTACTTGCTCTGTCCTTTTCAGTTGATGTGGAAAAACATCTGGGCTTCCAGTAAGCACTCTGATAGATCTGAGAATGAATGTTCCCTTCCCATTCAGGTCCACAGTATGCTGGTTGCTGATGGTATCAGATGAGGTCCACATAGTCACAGTTCTACCTGGCTCCTTATTCCAAGTTGGTATGTTTTGTGACTTCCATGTAAGTTTGTCTAGACGTTTGTGACTTATCGTGTGGATGTGTACCTCAGTTGATATTTGTAGTATAAAACATTATTTCTTTGTGATGGAAAGTCAAAGCTTTCTCTACTAGTCCTAGGAAGGGCAGGCATTTATGGAGGGTAGCTAGCTGACAATCTCATCTTCACTCCTTAAGAACATGATTGCTGCAAAGATAAACCTTCGGCTTTTCACCTCACTTAATTACCTCTATTACCAATACTATTCCAAATTACCAAGTATTTAAAATTTAAAACCCACATGGTGAAACAATTACTTTTTACAACCTGAAACAAGTCAGTGACTAGTACCTCAAAATGTAAATACTAAGTACACTACACAACACACCACAGATCTCTGGACACCCACCAAAAGTAAAAGCTACAATAAAGCCTGCAAAAATACACAAATTATTCCTAATACATCTAGTAAGAAAGCCTATTTTGACCTCTTCTGGTTCTACACATAAGTTTGATATGTAAGATTCCACTTCAGAGATCACCTCAGCAAATTAATCAAACCACCTCATGTACACCCTCCAAATAAGTACTGTTGCTGTTGCAAATCTACTTCTATTCACTTTATAACTTCAGGAAATCTTGAAATTTGCATTTTTCTGCACCAAAAGTTACTTAAAGGAGGGAAGGCACTCCCTTATGCCCATTCACTGTATTTTCCTTGCTTTGTAACCTCCCATTTCCTCCTGCCCTCACCCAGCAGAATTAAAACAAATCTGGTTTTGTTATCTAAATTAAAAAAAACCCTAACACTCCCCCCAGCACAAAAAAACCCCAAACCCCATAAAAAACTAAACACCAAAACCAAACCAAACTGGCTGCACAAACCTCAATGGTAGGAAAAAACCCGCATAATATAGAAATCTAATTACACCATTCTGGGAGACAAAGGAAAACAAAACAAAACAATGCATAAAAAAGTAGTTGGTTATCAGCCTGGGATCCAGCGATCTGCTCTTGCACACTCTCCAGCACGACTACCCCTGACAGGTGTTCTTGGGGCATTCTGAGAAAAATATTGAACAAAAATACATCTTTAATAGTTTCAGTCTTGAAAAGCTGCTCTCTGCTGAGTAACTGTCAGAGAGACTGTCAGCAACATTCTGCAAGCTGCAGAACAAACATTAAGGAGACAAGAGTTTTCAGCTTAGTATTGGGGTCCAAGAGTACTTAATGTTTCTAGCAGAAGTGGTTTCTCAATTCAACACGACATGATAGCAATAACTGAATCACAGATTCAGTGTCACAGCTGACAATGTGCTATCCTATGTACATTCCTTACAGTCATGCAGCAGCTCAAATTCATTTGTGTTCATTAAGGAGGCCAAAAAGCTACTTTTAACACTTCAGTATACTGACTTAGCAATATTGAAAAATATTCTATTTGACATATTCTTTGAAGATTCCAGTTCTTCCTTGCAGTACAAATTTCTCAGACATTTACTTGTTTGTGATGGAATTTTGTTTGCCCTGTAGGGAATGACATTTTCTCTGCAATCTATTTGTTTCATAAACTGTCCTTTCAAAGCCCTTTACCTGTACTGCTGTAATCTCCTGCACATACTCGAACCCAGCTAATTTGCAAATTGAGATTTTTCATGAATTAGCTTTTTTATCATCTACAGGACACCAATTACAGTATTGGGAAGGTGGAGAAAAGACTACCTTTCAACAATGTCCAGCGCCTTCTTACTGAACCCTGACTTAACACTTTTCTGTAAAGAACTTTTTTACCACTTTCAAACCCCGAACTTCTCAAGTTTCCTCTCCCCAGTGCAGATGCTATAGAGGTTTCAGGGTAGTAAGAAACCTTACAATATTTAGCCAATTAACTAGTGGCCATGCTTATAGGACTGGAAGAATAGACATCTGAATAGACATCTGTGTTAAGTAGGTGATTTACCAACTCAAATGAGAAGGCTAGAACTACAGAAAGCAATAGGTTTTGATGAGGAATAACAACAGTTTGTATGTTTTTTTCTGATGAAACAAGTGCTACCAATGATATATCCCATTCCCTTGCAATCACCAAAAATGATTCTCATGACTGCCAGCTTCACTGTGCACACAACTCCTTGTTTTATTGGCACAAAAAGATCTTCTGCTACTACAAGTATATTCACATTTCCAGATAATGGATACACTGTAGTGAATGTCAAATATCTGAACATAAAATTTCAGTACTAAGTAATCTTGCAAGATTCTATAATTCTCTTTTCAATTTTCTCAGCCACTTTCTACTGATTAAAGTTTTTAGGCTTTTCCTAAAGTAAAAGTGAAACTTTTTTTTTTCTGGAAAGTTTTCATTCCAGATCATATCATTAGAATCATAGAATAGTTTGGGTTGGAAGGGACCTTAAAGATAACCCAGTTCCAACCCTTCTGCCATGGGCAGGGACATGTCCCACTAGATCAGGCTGCTCTTTTAGGTGAGATCTACTTGGTAAAATCTATATTATTAAGTAAGAAGTAAAGTTTTTAAAAAGTAAAGCTTTTAAAAATAAAATCCGTATTTCTTAAGTAAACTTATTTCTTGAATATACCATAAAACATCATTTTTCTTTCAGCCACATTTTGTCTGGAAAATATATCAATACACAGTATAATCATCTATCTCCTTGGTAAGTAAAACATGAAAGTAGGACATGCTGTGGCACTAGTGTTAGTTCTTTTGCCCTGCTATCTAGAGCACTTCAAATATTGCATGTCCAAATTATAGTGTAATCTTTTTAACATGAACGCCAACTTCATGCATTTCCCATCTGTGGTGTGTTGACCTTGGTCAGCAGCTAAGCCCCAACCCAGCCACTAGCTCACTCTCCACCTCCAAATCTCCCCTCTGCCATTTCAAAGAGCTTAAGCAGGCCATAGAAAGGAAGAGTCTTCCTATTTCTCATTATAAAGTTGAGATAATATTTGTATTACATGGGAACAGCTTTTACTGGCCTTGGCCCAAAATGTCGCTCTATAGAAAGGAGTAAAGAATACATACCATACTATGCTTACGTTTTCAGTAGTCATTCTTCGAAAACAAGTAGTACTTAAATTTCAATCTGAAAATTTTTATCATTGATATTTTTCTTTCATGTTTTACTTGGCTTTTAGATTAATATAGCATTTTACAAACAATTTTTTCTAGGGGAGAGGGAACGCAAAACATGGCAAAAAGGTGTCAGCTTTATACTAATGCACAAAGAATATTTTAATATTATGTTTAATAATATGAAATTAATAAAATAATTTTTCCATCTTTTCTCACTGGCAAATTCTCAGTCTCTACTACTAAAGCACAAAAGACAAATGCATTTTCTCCTGATTAATATTTGCACAGAATGATAAATTCTGTTATATCAGATGCCGTGTGTGACCACAAGACAGAAAAATGTAAATACTTAATAGACTCTCACAAAACTCCTCTTAGTTAATCAGGTAAAGAAGAATATAGGGATGCTACCCAGTTGTGAAGGGATGGGGTCAGGAAGGACAAGGCACAGCTGGAGATCTGCCAGAGATGCAAAGAATAAGAAGGGCTTTTGCAGGTATGTCAGCCAGAAAAGGAAGGTCAAAGAAAGCACACCCCTCTTTCATGAGCAACACTGGTAAACTGGTAACAATATATGAGGAGAAGGCTGAGGTACTCAACAACTTTTTTGTCTCGGTCTTCACTGATTCTCCTGATGGAGACTGGTGACAAGTGGTGTCCCCCAGGAGTCTGTACTGGGACAGGTACTGTTTAATATCTTCATCAATAACATTGATAGTGGGAGCAAGTGCACCCTTGACAAGTTTGCAGATGACATCAAGCTGAGTGGTGTGGTTGACATGCCTGAGGGATGGAATGCCATGCAGAGGGACTTGGGCAAGCTTGAGCAGCAGGCCTGTGTGAACCTCATGAGGTTCAAAAAGACCAAGTGCAAGGTCCTACACCCAGGCTGGAGGAATCCCAAGCACAAATACAAGCTGGCCAGAGAACAGATTGAGAGTAACACTCCTGAGAAGCACTTTGCGGTGCAGGTGGATGAGTTGGTCAACATGACCTAGCAATCCATGCTTGCAGCCCAGAAGGCCAACTGTGTCCTGGGCTGCATCAAAAGAAGCATTGCCAGCAGGTTAAGGGAGGTGATTCTGCCCCTCTACTCCACCCTCGTGAGACTCCACCCGGAGTACTGCATCCAACTCTGTAACCCCCAGCACAAGAAAGACATGGACCTGTTGGGGTGGGTCCAGAGGAGGGCCATGAAAAGGATCAGAGGGATGGAACACCTCTCCTATGAGGAAAGATTGAGAGAGTTGGGGTTATTCAGCCTGGAGAAGAAAAGTCTCTTAGGAGACCTTATAGTAGTACCTAAAGGGAGTTTACAAGAAAGACAGGAAGTGATTTTTTAGCAGGGCTTGTAGCAACAGGATGAGAGTTTTAAACTAAAAGAGGGTAGATTTAAACTAGATATATGGAAGAAATGTTTTCTAATGAGAATGGTGAAACATGGGAACAGGTTGCCCAGAGAGATGATAGATGCCCCATCCCTGGAAACATTCAAGGCCAGGTTGGACAGGGTTGTGAACAACTGGATTTAGTTGAAGATGTCCCTGCTCACTACAGCAGAGGTGGACTGGATGGGCTTTAAAGCTCCTTTCCAACTCAAACTTTTATATGATTCTATGTTTGGATATCATAAAGATGGGCCAATATAAATAAGTAAACCTACAATATCTGGGAAAGTAAAAAGAAGACAAGAAGTACAAACAGATCAATTTTCTTCTTGCTTTCACAGTGCTCTAACTTCAAGGATGTTTTCTTGGTATATAGGAAAGCAGTGGACACAGCATTTTATAAACTGCATCCTTTGAAAACTAAAGAATAAACAATGCTGAACAATACCGTATGTATTAAATGGTCTCAGCCAAGATACTGAAGTAATACTTTATTGAGGTGACTGAAGTACCAGAAGGAAAACAATCCCATTTTTAACTGCAAATCATTTTATCAGAAAAGCATCTGATGAAAATAAAATACATAAAAAAGAACCTCAGGCCTGCATTGTCCATAACATCTAATTTCTTTGTATATGTGTGTTTTCTGAAAAATAAACAGTAATAGTGATATTAAATCAAATCAATTTTAAAAACTCTGAATTAAACCAGCAAAGTTTTTGATGATACTTCACAAGCAAACATACAGAATCCAGATACTTCATCTTTCTGCTTTCTCCTTTGCTTGGACCCTTACAAATATTTAATTCACTGCCCCTGGCACACTGGCATTGAAGCAAGTTCCTTCTGGTGGCAGCTTTTGCCCTAGTTCACTTGAAGTGTATTCAGGGCTGAAGGGAGAATCTAACAGAAGAGAAAACTGGGAAAGATTACCAGTCAGAGATAACTGCAAGCTACAAGCAAGAATTAGGAGTCAGAAAAGCCAAAGAACGAGGCCACACACTACAGAGGTGAAGACAACACAGGGGAGGTGCTGGCTCCTGATCTATAAAGGCAACATGTTACAGTTAATGTGACATTATCCACTGAGCTGTGACTGGCGGTCCTCTTTTGCACAATCCCTTGCAAAATTTAGTTTAAATCCTAGGCTTTGTTGGGGAGATTTAGCTGCTCTTTTTGTGTTATGGTTCACTTCTTCCTGATGGCACAAGATAGGATACTGTTGTGGAATCACTTTCTAGTGAGTTAGCTATTTTGCCCATATCCTTTTCATGCATAAGATAAACCTTACTTTAAATTACCCATATTACATAGCAAAAGTAATTATGAATAAATTTTGATTTGTTTTTAATATTTACGGTCTCAAGGCAAGTTTTTTTACTGTCATCACTTGTGTCTTCATCTCTCTTTGGCCTTCATTTGAGCAGAAAATATCATTCTTTGCTTGTTAATTAAGTTCACCTAAACAGTTCTCAGAAACTGCATTTGGTTTTAATACACATCAAGTTTAAAAAGCCTTTCTAGTGGAGTGAATAGGAATTGGGGAAAAAAATCTACAAGCTTTAATTATACAGAATATTTAAAAATAAATATCAAGAGACTTCTACTTAGCGAACCAAAATCTGTTTTCAGTTAACAGAAAATTTATCATTAAATTTATGACAGTTCTTAGATGACTTCACAAGTATGTTTTAAAAATTCCTGTGGGCAAAGCCAAGGTCTGCTGCTGGGTGCTGCTTCCCCAGTGCCCATGCAGGCATTAACAGCCTCAAAAATGCCACAGCATTGCCATAGCCAACATGCAGGAGAAGAATTCACATTCTCAAAGTAGCAACTCACACAGTGAGGAATGATCAGAAGATGCTCACCTTAGGAACTATGGAAGAGCGGGACTACTTCATCCCACACAAAAGTCTAGGCCTCAGAAAACTCAGATTTCCCTTGTAAGACTGTTGCTAGTGCTTTTTTTCACAGAAGAGAATGGTTTGGTCTCTAGCACAAAGTGCTGTGACAGATTTTTGGTGAAGACTAATTGGAAACCACTCTCACAGCAGAAATAGCCAACAGTCTGCCTGATGCAGTATCTAGGATTTTGACATAGGATGTTAAAATCACAATCAGAGAATTACAATATTATCTTCCAGTTCACGCTAGCACTATTATGAAACCTACTTACAGTAAATGAAGTGAGTTGAACCTCAGCAAAGAAACAAAGTCCACCCATAGTGAAGTACAATATTAAACATGTAGCACTTAATTACTACTATCAATACAACATGGTTTAACATTTTTATGCTTGACAAAGTGTACATTTAAACTCCAGGAATAACAAAAAAAAATACCAATCTGATTGCCTTCATGTCATAATACATTCAGGAACATTGACTTATTTTGTTCACAGCTGAACCACGGAGGTAATAACTTCAAGACAGAAGATATGTTGGCTCTGGGATTTCTAGCTCTATCTGTTCGAGATAATGATTGAGAATTTTACTTCCCACCTTATTGCTCTTATTCACTAGAACAGAAGCTGAAAATCATTTATGCTAGCTAGCTGGTGTCATTGCTCCCAACTTTTATTATAACCTTCTAGACAGAAATTCCCCATAGCCAAGAAGGCTCTAACAGAACTTCATCCATGTAGAGACATTAGCTTTAAGACAGTACTGGTTTTTTTCTCGTGTCGTAGCCAATTGCTTATAAAAATACTAGAAGTAATTGGCTACAATAGTGGTAATTTGCTTTCACATTTGGATTAAGAATGAAAAGGACAAAGAATCCTTTTATAATAAAATTCAATTCACGACAAAAGATATTATTATAAGTTACATTTATAAATATGATCTAAAATACAAAATTATTCACAGCAGAACTGACAAGCATCCACACTGGGATTAACTCTTTCCCTTGATGTTATCTATTTGAATGAAAACACCATTTTAACTAAAAAAATATGACCATTCTCTGTTTGTGCAACAGTCATTTTGCAGAATTTTCTGTCATAAATACTTTTGGATGGGCTTTTCTGTTTCTTAATAGCATACTTGTATGTCAATAAAGGAATCAGTGTTCTATTTAATAACTATTATATAAGTGAGTTTTCACAGATGTGTAAATTGGAGATTCTAAATAAGTATATTGCATCTTTATGACTGAATAGTACTTACATGGTTTGGAAAGTCAGCCTTCAATTCAGCAATACTTTTACACCAATACGCTGCTGTTTTCTCACTGATCAGTTCAATGTTTAGAAAAGAGCCTTGGCCTGGGCCATACAGAGGACCTGAAGTAATCCCACGCACAATCCTTGGAGAAACATTGGTCACAATATCCTGCAAAACAGCGATAGCTTTCAGAATAATTTTGTAAAGCGAGGCATGTAACAGTCTTATCTATGACATCATAGAAACATATCAAGTATTTTAAAAAGGTACTGTTATTACAAGGAAAAACCACAATTGTAGCACAGTTCTCTAAATCAGCAGATTCTCTAAAGAGAGTCTCTAAATCAGAGCAGAAAAATGTTTTCTGGGTGCAAGACATGGTATGACAACTATAAAGAAATGCCAATGTGAGGCAGCTATAAACTGCCATACAAAATATCACTCAAATAATGGCTTTTTTTTAATTGTGCAGAGGGCATACAAGACTTTGGGTAAAAACTTGTATAGGCCTCTTTCATGTATCAGCATACATGTGAACTAAACTCCCCAAAGGTGATTAAAGTCCATGTACTGCATTAAGAAGCAAAGTTCAAAGACATGCTGCCCACTAGCCTTTTGGTGAAAAGTTAGGGTCGCAAGTCTAGTCAAACCCAAAAGTATAACAGTGCACCAAATTTCATGAATGAAATAATGTGATTAAGAGAGATCAAAATTAAAAAATAAAACCACTAATAGTGCAAATTAATATCAATATTGTAAAGCATGGTATTTCTGAAGGTCAACACAAGGTTAGCAAACAATTTTGAAATATATAGTAAACACACAAAATGTTGACTTGTTTAGTAGTCTTAATTAAGCTGCAATGTCACTATAACTAAATTAACAAAGAATTATAAATTTTGACATTATTTAAAACTAAAGAGAAACATAGATGGCAAAATGTTCCTTTTGCAAATTTCCAATTAAAAATAATTTTGAGTAAAGGTCATTTATTTACAGATGTATCAGAATTATTTGTTTAAGTACCCCTCCTCACCATCTTGTCATTTCTAGTGAGATAACATGAACCTCCATTAGTATATAGCAATTAAGGTCAATTTACATATTTTAATTAAGAACCATCCCATATAAAACAATTAGGGTAATAGGCATACTAACTGGATTTCATAACATTTGGACGTTTTTCCAACTAGATAGACAGGAAACCTTAATTAGCATTAATTAGCACTGATCTGCATACGTTTGATAAGGCATACCCTTGCCACAAAAGATTATTTATTCCTGAATCTGCCAAATGCTGCAGTTAGAGAGGATAAAGGGACTTTTCACATTGTATGTAAATTTGAGGTAATCTTAATTTGCTTATAAAGTTGAATTAATTATTATACAGTAAATATGCACTAATATTTCATACTGATACATAATTATATGTCCATTTACATATGTGGAAATCATACAATGCAATCTCCCCAGTTCATCTAGTTTCAGGCCTAATAAACCTGGAACACGGACATCACAATAATCCCTAATTTTCCTATTAC
The DNA here is from genome assembly GCA_013389865.1 of Piaya cayana. NCBI lineage: Eukaryota > Metazoa > Chordata > Aves > Cuculiformes > Coccyzidae > Piaya > Piaya cayana. Next base: position 18,570 of record WAAB01005601.1, read on the forward strand.
ACTATTTCCCTTTCATCATAATAGCTTCACTTTACTCTCAACAGTTAAGATATATTTTCAGGAAAAATAATTCAGAGCATTTTCTGCACTTATGCAAACCAAAAACAAACAGCAAAGTACACTCCCATCACTCCCAAAACAAATTACAAAAATTGCAGTTTATGCAGAATCATTTACGTCAGTTTGCTCCACATTATCCTCTCGAGCATTTCACCCTGTCACGATTTAGCCCCACCCAGTCAAATTCAGCAGCTAAAGCCATGCAGTTGAGCCTCCAAAATCCCTTCTCCCCCACATGCCCCAGGTAAAGGGGAGAGGGAAATGAGAGGAAAAAGACTTACCAGTTAGAAACTAAAACTATAGCTTTAATGAAATTATGGTAACAATGAAAATAATTATAAAGTAATAAAATATAAAGGAACATATGAGATCGCACCCCCACCCCTCGATGACTATTCATCATCACAAATGCTGCAGAGTAGACATGAGGGAATGTGTCCACAGCAAGGAGGGAGCAGGACTCAGGAGCTGAATTTAGGAATACATGGATCTGGGATCAGGAGCAATCCAGCAGATGAGGTCCTCACTGGATGTTTGCCATAGCAGAAGAGAGCAAGAACCCTGTACAGATCTCTCAAATTTATATTGAGTACGACATATATGGGATAGAGTACTCTGTTGGTCAGTTTAGAGTCACCTACCCTCTTTGCCCCTCCTTGCAGGTGTGGCTACTTTTCTGTCAGCTTGAGGATGGCCTTTGTATAAGCATTCTTCCTTCTGCATACTAATGCCCTGTGTTATCCCTTTAGAGTAGAACATTGTCTCAAAAACATGCATTTAGTTTTTAGAGAAACTAAGTTACTGAGGTAAGAGTCAGAAGCAGATCCCACTTTAACTCAAATCAAAACACATTCCTTTTAAATTGTCTCAGAGGATTTTGTGCTTTGACTTCATCACAGAAAGCTATGTGTAAATACAGGCCAGTGCCATCGCACCCTCCAGTGCAAGAAAGCATGCAGAGTCAATGACTTTAAAAGCTGGCAATCTGACCTTACTCCTGCAAGCTCTGGGTATATATGGTCAATTGCCAACAGATACAAGTTACTTTGACCATGCTGCAAGTGACCATGAGCTTCCCTTTCCCATTCTTTAAAGCCATCAGAAGCTATGTAGCTACGGTAGAATGGCACTAAGCCTAAGTTAACAGCGTGTCTGTTGGTTGAAATAATTCTTTGGTTCAGAGCAAATTATGATAAGATGCATGTGGAACAAATTCTTTTTTATGTCTGGCTTGTGTATGTGCATATGCCAGACAATGCCTGGAGACACCTAGGGTACTGTTTGTTCTCTTAGTACGTGCATGTTTTGCTCTTCTAGCCTCTCTCATTTTACTACAGGTAAGAATTCAAAGACTATAATATTACAGCCTAGATTAAACCTCTTGTGAGACACAAAGCTTCAGTCTTCTTCCATGCAAAAACACTCTGAAGTTTTTCTATCTGCCTTGGATTTCCAGGCAATCTCTTCTCTCTTCTAAGAACACAGCCACCTGTTTAGACCCTGTGACTACTGCCAAATTCCCATGGCTTCAATTCATTCTTTTCCAGAGCTCAGTCATAGTTGAGATCTGAGTGACAAATTATCTCTCCAGGATCCCACGAAGCTGAACCAGGTAATGCACAGACTTTGCAAAATGTCTCAAAAGCAGCTACTCTTTACTTTAATGACCACAAGACATAAACAAGGCCACACAAAACAATAATCACATATATATCTCTGCCTACATTTCCTCATTCTTGAATTTTCCTTGAGTTTTTGTGAGATCCCTTTTTGTTCTCTGGGACCTTCATTGCCTGTCCCCCATCAGCAGACAGCTGCTCCTTCAAACAGCAGCTTCCACTGCCTCCCTGCTGCCTCTGTGTCACTGTACCCCTCTGTTGTGCCCATGCATCACTTCATCTTTCCTGACCAAGCTGCTTCTGCTTCTAAAAATCCTTCCTGGCTTTGAAATCCAAACATTAACACCTGGCTGTTTTGTCTTGGTTGCTCCCGAGAGGGATATGCTGTCCTTGTTTAAGATTCTTGTTTGCCTCTCCTAGCTCTGAGCAAGCTAGATGGAGAGAGTCTGTAATGACTGACACACTGGCACCTCTCCTGTCTCTTGTTAGCACATGACAGGCCCAGACACAAGGAGACTCGTGGTTCATGGAAACAAAATGGAATTTATAACTTACATGATGATTCAAGGAATCTGTCTATGTACATACAGAATAAAATCACACAAGTAACAGAAGCGAAAACTGTCTCTTTGAAATGTGTGTGAAATACCTGCACAGAACTTGCCTTACTATCATCTTCTTCAGCCTCCTGTCACAGCTACGAAAGCTAAACGGGGAGACAGGCAGGTGAATATTCTATTGGCTTAGCCAACTTGTCCTTTGGTCTTAGGAGTGAATTTTACACGATATCACAGTTTCTTTCACTGAGATGGGCAATGCTGGTCACCGGAAAATTGTTACTGCTGTCTTCAAAACAGCAGGTAAGGTCAGAGCAGCTGAAATAGCTGTAGTGCTCCAGCCCATGAGGTTTGTGACAGACCATCTTTTGGTGCATTAAATGAATACTGATGTTTCCTGTTTGTAGGAATCATGCGGCCAAACACTGGCATCTATCTTTTTTTTTTCTTCCCTGAAATCTCAGCTTTTTCTTTTAGCCCAGCTATGCACACAATCTTATAATTGTTAAAAAAATTGTGTGTATAAAAAGCCACAATGGAACTGGAGTAAGAAGCCTGACAGGAAGCACTTCAAGGTTTGAACCTAAAAACTTTTTGATTCTAAAAAAAGCTTACTGCTACAGACAGATGACCTGACTGATTAGTTGGTCTGGTCCCTGCACCCAGCTGAAAGTAGAGGTCCACATGCAGGAAGAGAAGGATGTCCCCAAATGCCAAAACAAATCGAGTATCTTATCTCCCCATGTGTTAGAGCAATAAACAGTCCTTAGGAAAAATAGTACAAAGTTTATATGTACTTTCAAGACCAAGAATAGAAAGATTTCAAGAAAGAGCAACTAGGGGAGAACAAAGTTTAAATCTAACCATACGAAAAGACAAAGTTATGGTAAGAAAAGGCTAAAAAAATAATTGGCAAAGATCAACACAACAGACCATAGAAAATTAATTTGCTTTGTGAGGAAATCTTGCAAATTAATGTAGGTTTAAGGACTGGGGAAACTATTCAGTATTAGATAACAGCAAAACAACTTGGTTTGGGAGAGTTAATGTAAATAAAGACAAAGACTGACATCAAATGGAATCCAGGGCCACTTGTAAATCAAGAATATTTCAGTTACTGAATGCCTTCATTTGCCTCAAAAGCTGATTCTTTTCCCTAACAAAGCATAGCAAAACCAATCATATCAATCCCTCAAATATATCTAGTTTAGGACATCTTTTCTTAGGATATCACCTAAGAAAGTGGTGTTATACAGACAAAAGCATTTATATCCTGCTACTTTTGGATTCCCATTTTCTGCTTATGAACAATTCTGGCATTCTAGTAACTAGAGACAGAGTTAATTTCCATTACACATATACTCCTGTTCCTGTTGATTAATTAATTAACACACTGAAAAAAAAAAATCAAGGCACTGATCAGGCCCCATTTGCTCTAACAATCTCTGAACTCTGCAATCAGAGCACTGAATTCTAAACTACTTAAGTCTAGGGCTAGGAGGTTTGAGACATCATCACCTTAAAGATAAGGCCCAAACACTCAGCACTTTTTAGTCAGCTAAATGTAAATAAAGGTGTAAAACATTTCATCAGCCCATACCTTATGGTTCACTCTAAAAAGCTGGTTTGCTTCACACTGTCCAAATGTACAGTTAATAATTGCCACAGATTTTTGTACAGTAAAGACACAAGCATGCTGTTTAAACTGAGATAAAGAGACCTTTATGTTTGGGCAGCAGGGACCTTTTGAATTTAAAAGACCCACAAGGGTGTCCAGCACAGTGTTCGATCATGCGATAAGCACATTGATTGTGTGTTTCTCCTAAACTGATCAGCAGAGAAATAATTCACATTGTGAATATTAACATTGTCATCTGTAGGTGTGGATTTATTGACCCACAGAAATGAATCAAGCCATTCACCTCTCTCTCAGAGTTATTGTTTTAGGGGAACCAAGAAGACAGTTCTTCATTAAATGGGTTCACATCTTATTTCATAATCATGTCTCCTAGACACTGAAAATAGAAAAACGTTGTGTAGAGAGATCAGTTGCAGGAGTATATAAGAACAGTCTCCCAAAAGATATACCACAGAGTTATACCTATGTAATTAATGTACTTCATGCAAATAAAAATAACTAAAAGGGTGAATCTCTATTATTTTTTTCATATCACAGCTCTGATAAGTTTTTATTGATTTGTAGAGCTTGAAGCATTTTTTTTGCTCATTTTTTCCCCAAAATATTAGACCCAATAGAATTTTAATGAACGCTTGAAATAATAAAGCTGTTTAAAAGACGATATCAGCATTTATATTTGGCTTATGGAAAGATAATTAATTAACTCTACATTTAATTAATATATTAACCTGTCGTACAAGTATTCACTACTGAAAGTACAGGTGTTGTGCAGCCTATTAAGGTTTCAAATAAGATTTTGTGATTTTAAAAATACATTCAATCACACTATACCAAGTGCTAATGTGTTTTCTTCACTCTGTGTGGATTCTATGAAATACAGAGAACTTGCCTTCCAGCATTGGCCCCCAAAGTCAATGAAAGTCACTGCATACTTCCAATTAAGTTTTTTTTCTTCTTAAACTAATGAAAGCAGATAGGAATTTGTGACCTTTGTCAGCTTCTTTTCATTAATATGAGAAAAAGATTTAACACAATAAGCAGATTATTACTTTTTACAAAGCAAATTTATTTGACCTTTCTTTCTTCTAGGGAGGGAGGGCATTATACTTGCCAAGCTGAGTATACATCTGTACATTCCTGGGGTTACTACTTACTAAATGTCAATACGAACAGCAAGGCAGCCATACTTGCCTCTTTGTGAAGAAGTGATCTATATAAATACTTTATTAAGGTAATTTTAGTCAAGTATCTCAAAAGAGATACTTAAAGTTAGCAGACAGCAAACTGCAATGTAAAAAAAGACCAAATATAAGTTTCTACTTTACTATACTCAATGCACCGCCTCCTTTAGTTGAACAACAAAACACAGTAGGTGCAAAATACAGGTATTTAAGCAAATTGTGATGTACACAATTTTCCCAGATTTTCAAAGATATGGTTGTAGAGATTTCAAAATCCAGTATGCGTGGAATGGTTTTAGAGCTTATTTTCTAAATGCTCTAAATCAACACACCAACGTTAAGGTTCAATTTTCCCTGTGGTTTCAACTAACTCTAGTATAACTTGATGTACAAATTTTACCTAGGTAAAAATATGGAGGAGACGGAGATGTTTCCATTATCTGCCTAATATCACAGCAGTTAAAGCATTCTGGAAATCTGGCTCACTGCTGTTTGCACACCCTCATAGATATGAATGTCATCACAGACTTACGTCCTCAAAATTCCCTACCAACTCTCACTCAGGGTCTCATGATGATTTGCCTCTTGTGACTCAACTGCTTAGCCAGTGTCTAGTATCCCTTTTAACCATCCACAAAAGGCAAGTGAAACCTGAAGAAACAACACTGCTTCAAGCAGTATTGTTCCTATACTTCCTTTCCAAGTTGTTCCTCACCTTCTTTCCTCTATCAGAGCCAAGTCATGTCACATCTCCATAGGCTTTCTTTACTGAGGCCCACAGCACTGGCTCACTCTCCTGAAATTTCCCAAGCTCAGATTTTTTTACTGGCTGGAGCTGTCAGGCTCCTTTTAACAGTGAGCTAAATCCAGAACAAGGACCTCTACAAACACAAAAACATTCTATTTGGTACAAACATAAAGATCAATGATTAACTTCCATTACCACCTTATCTGCTAGAGTAGGATTTTTACAATATCTAACAAGACATATTGGCTCACGGAGCAATGCAAGTAAATTTGCTTATGACTTCTGCCTAAGGAGGTTTAATGCAGCCACTGCACCTTCCAGTGCACACACCACTGTTATGTTGCACACACAATGCTGCCTGTTGAATACATAACACTTGCATTTAGCATTTTATTTCATTCTACCCACGGGAGTGTAAAACCACAGCCAAGCCACTACCTCAGTCCATTCTCTCTCCATCAGTTGTTTTTTTTTAAAAAACTGAAACCAACCTCACAGAAAAACTTTTCTTAGAGCATCCCTCCATACAGAAATGGCTATAATCTCTCCACCACCAGATATGAGAAATTTAGTACCATACAGACATCTTTGTTTTCACTGATTTTGTGAATGAAGTCTGGGCCTACCACTCTCTTTCATCCTCGTTGCTTTCCTTCTTTTGTGGACAGATAGCATATATGAATGAAGTCTGGGCCTACCACTCTCTTTCATCCTCATTGCTTTCCTTCTTTCGTGGACAGATAGCATATAATGATAAAAAGATGTAAAACAATTCTTTGTCAAAACCAGATTTTAAAAATCTAGTATTTCTTCAGCATCCTTGGATTTGTTCACATTGGTGATTTAAAGCATGAGTATTCCAGTCTCTTCACTAGTACAGAACAAAACTTGAAAATGTTCCTTGCTGTTAGTTATAAATTACATTAATTCAGCTTTTAGCTACAAGATCTAGTTCGCTACAGAAGGGAAAAGGATACTTTGAAAAGTACTCTTATCTGTCTTTGATGGTTGCTTGTCCTGTGTTTGCAAAAATGAAAGTACTCAAATCTGTATGTATCTTATATCCCTAAAGTTGAGTACAAAGAGTGCTTGTAAATCTTCCTTAATGTTCTACTCTTTTCTGAGACTGAATAACCTGAGCTATGCAAACTACTTTAAAAAATAGACTGTTACCTCATAATGTTTTTACAACATTAAACCATCCCATTTGTGTTTATTAAACCAATTTAACACTACAGCTCCAGCAAGCAAGCTAGCTTTCCAAATCAGTAAGTTAGCACAGAGGACTGCAGCCCCATAAGGGAAAAAGCAATGTGTCAGGATTTTGGAGAAATACTGCTGAAGCACTCACATTGCATGAAAGACAAATGACAAGTTAGAGGTTTTGTTCCCATGTATTTGATGTTTTTCTATAATGTCTCATTAGTGCTTTAAGATTTAACCATGAGAACACATGAGAAACTTCAAAATTTACTTAATTTCTACCTAAGCTTTTATTGCTGATGCTTGCTCAGCACATCACCTTTCTTATTAATTCAATTGTCAGACAGTAAGCCATCACTGCCAATAACTTGTGATTAAGATAGCAAAATCCCAAGCTCTTTAGATAATTTGACTTGACTGCAGTATATAAAAATTTGTTTACTCTCTTTACCTTAGAATAATCTTGGAACAACATCATCACCATTGCAAGTCAGGCAAAAATGGACTACTGCCTTTGCTAAAAGCAACACCAGCCCCCAATCTTTATTAATTCATACAGGATGCTTTGACTATAAGGTCTTATTGTGTAAATTAAACGTCCCTGAAGCAATAAATCAGGAAATAAAAGTACAAGACAAATAAAAATTATGGGTAAAAGTACAAAAACCTAGAGGAGTAAATGTAATGTTTATGACAAATGTACAAATATGTATTTTTTTCTAGTTGAATTTAAATATTTTACAAGACAACAAAGTTTTGATCTTTGTTTACAACTACATGCACTTGAACAGTTTGGGTTTTAAAAAAAAATCATAATACAAATCCATAACTCTTTAAAATTAAAACATTTAATACTTTTTCTTATTTTTGACATATTGGCTTGTTTTGCAGACATTAGAATATAAATACATAAAGACATTTGTACTGTAATTATAAAAGATCATTTTTAAAACGTATTATGTCCTACAGCACTTTGCCTTGACAAACAATTATTAGATATCAAATTCAACAGAATACAAAAAGCAATCTTTATCACAAGGTTAAAATTAGTCTTTGAACAAAAGATGCTTTCAGAGCAAAACCAAATTATCATCAGCTTTATATCAGTTTCTCTGGGAGAGACAGGGAAGCGAGGCGGGGAGGGAGAGAAGAGAAAGTAAAAAAACCCTCAAGGACATTTGAAAAATTTCTTGCTGACGTTCAGTGTGAGCACAGGTTTTATCACTTTTCTGATAAAGGTGTAAGCAGGAGGACATGAATTTCTGCTGCCAAGCTACACTGTGGTCAAAAACTATACACATTGAAGAAAAGAGACTTACAGGTCTTGAGAGGAAGTTTCATCTGTATTCAGACATGCAGTTTTGGATCCAGTTTTGCAGTGTATGATTCTTAGATCTCAATATTTTGATATAGTAAACTACCTTATTGATAAACAGTCATTTTAGCTGACTGATCAGAAAAGTATCCAGTAATTGTCTCAAAACATTAATTCAGTGAGAGGCCACAAACCCAGAAAATAATATTTAAACATTCCAGACTTCTGTGAAAAAGAAATCTGAAGCTGATCAGCAGATTTCTCAGGGTTTGGTTTTAGGAGGGGTTTGTTGGCTTGTTGCTGTGTTTTGTTACGTTGTTTTTCTAGAAACAAATATCATTTATTTACTTCAAGCACAAGCATTCCCAATATCTGGAAACAAAGAGCATTCAAGCTGTAGCAGAAGGAAAAAAAAAGAAGCGGAAAAGAGATTCTTCAGCTAATGAGGAAAATTATAAATGAGAATATAACATGGCACAAAATAGAAAGTAAACATATTGAGTAGTAAGCTCTTTAGGAATTTTCTATCAGCAACTTTTTGACAAATGATACAATTCCTAATCAAAAAACCAAAAACCAAACCCTAGTTTTAACTTGGCACAAATGTTGGTTTCTCTGAAGATTTTTAGTTTTCCATTCAATTAAGCAACCATAGCTTTGACAGTACAGCATTTTTTTTTCTGGACTGTGCTCTGCACCTCCTAGAAGACAACTCCATGTAAAAACTGTCCCCAGTGAAGAAGTCAGCAGTGGATGGGTAGCCTTGCACAGAATGCAGAATACAGAAAGCACTACCTTTAAAACTTTAAGTAACATCAGCTCCAGAAGTGGATCTGAAGCTATTCAGTGTACTAAGACTCTATCGTGATCTACTAAGAAACCAGATCTTTCAAAAATCACTGCTTCAGACTATAGGAACTGAAACACTTGAGACTATCTACAATGAAGAAAATAGCTGTATGATAACAGCACAGAGATACATGATGTACTAGGATAGAATGTCTTGAAACTCTTTAAAAAACTCAGTTTTACTCTCCTACAAGTTACATCTTTGCACCAAGAAAGCATTATTTGTGTAACTGCAATGAAGTACCTGATGAGCTTTAAAGAATAACTAAATTCTGTATCTGTAACTCACTTAAGTTCTCTCAAAAATATTGACAAGTCATTCCTGGATAATAGCCCAGAACAGATGCTCACAACTGAGCAACACAATGAGACTGAATTCTATTACTCTACTGCAAGCAAAATGTTGCACTGCTAATGATTTGAGGGAAGCAGAATGGAATTAAATAGGAGTACATGGACAGACAAAACATCTATATAGATATCAGCTTTTGATCTGTGTCCTAAAATGACATTTCCACAATGTGGCTTCTAAGGACCTGTATACATTCACAAAAGTGGAAAATTAATGCATCATAATTAAAATATACTAGTCTGGTTTACAATGCTTACCCTTGGGACTCCAGGGGATTTAGATCATAAGAAATCAGCTTGCCTTAAGAGAGTAATTCTTTTACAGACATCTACAAATATTAGTCTGTTTTCACCTGTCAGGGAATGTCATAATCAAAGCAGTGATCAAAACTTCGGAAATGTACTTAACTGGTATGCTTAGAAGGAGAATAAAAATGGATTCCCTTTATGTACTTTTCTAAGAAGAGGCAAAATTAACATAGGTTTTCAAACATCATGGTTAGAGACAACTCAATGCTTCTTTTCCTCCAATACTGTTTTCTAATCCATATACATTGTAAGATAGCAGTAGGGCAACATCAGTAGCAGCAGGTTCCTAAAGGGATAGACTAAAAGCAAAGACACGTAATGCAACAGAATGAGCTCCTCTAGATAAAAAATGGGAGAACACTGCAAGTAGTCTCATAATTCCAACAAAAACTCTGACAGAAATGGTGAACAGTGAGAAAATTAGTTCTTTAGAGCCCACATTATCTAGAATTTTGCACTCAATGTACAGACACAGAAATTCAAAAAAACCCTCAAAATTGTAAACAGACTTCTAATGTCTGCTAATTAAGCATGTAACTTCACACTTGAAAAAAGCAAGGAGGTAACTATTTATTTAAGAGAAATACTACACAGATTAACAAAGCTCCTGTCAACAACTCTGGACACCTGTAGCAAGCTTTCTTATTGCCTAATTAAATATTAACATGTCCTGATAGAATCTGTGGTATAGTTTTAATTACAGTTTTCTCATAGGGAAGCCATACAATCAATGTGTTTCTAGCTGTTCCTAGACACTGTTTTACTTGTAAAACCCCATTAGTAAATTGTGAACCATCACTAAAATATTTTCTTCCAGATTGCTATAAGTAAATGAAGATTACTATATTCTCCTAGGAGAAGGGAAGAATAGACACTTTTTCTTTTAAGGGGAGACAAATATGATTTCTTTGACAGTCAAAAAGAAAAATTCTTTAACTACAATCCTATTTAAAGAGTTAAAATTCTTGCACAAAGAATCAATATCAAGGAGTTACAGAAAATGAAAGTTAAATTCAAATTTATGCATAACCCAAAATATTTCTATTGTTGGATTACGTAGCTAAGAGAAGAACAACATTCCTTGAAGCACATATTTAAATTTTCTGTTAGGATGAATAGCAAAAATTGAGGTATGCCTTGTGCCTACTTGCAGTATTTTCTTTTTCCATTAGGATTAAGAATGCTATAAACATTGTTTAGCATTTGTGCATTTAGGGGTCAGAAGTTCGAGGAAATTATAGCAATTCTACCTTGGAATTAGAAAAAAGCAAGTAGTACAATCTTCAAAGTATCAATTCTCCAGGTGGCACTAAACAATTTCAAGTCATAGGTACAGGGGTACAGGGAAGGTGGAAGGGTTTTAATATCACAGGGAATATTTACACTCCAATGATAAACTATCCATAACACTTCTACTTAGATAACCTGAGCTCTTAAATGTTAACTTTGTTTTAAACATGTTCTTTTATCTTTTCCTATCTAAGAATCCTATTGAAGTCAAAGGTTCTTTTGCATGAGCAGGAATTGCAAGGCTGAGCCACTTAGCATTTTCAGAGCCTGATTATACCCAGATCTGTATAACACAATTGTGTTATACAAACCATGAATATATCAGCCCCTATGAATTTTAACTTAGCACTTAAACATCTTGTAAGGGATTAAAACTAATTTTAATTCAGCACTAAATTTTAGATAGGATTTTTAAAGTAGGTTTTGATTTTTGCTACAGGCCTCTTCTACTTTAAAATTCATAAAATCAATCTAGTTTTTGTCCCTCTTTGTATTGGCAGCCAGAAAGGGGACACACATAAGGGTATAGTCCTCACACTGTTAGATTTTATTTTAATAGACATAAAAGTAGTTCAAATAGTATCAGAATAGATTTAAACTAAATAATGAAAACCAACTAATTGACAAAATCTTTTGAAAATTCTTTCCTATGAATCAATTTGCAAGGAATCTCAAATCTTCCCCTCCAAGTTAAACTATCATCCTGATTTAGTTACCATTTTCGTATGACTAACAAGTTTGTCCCGATCACCCGAGTCATGGAATTAACTCATTGATGAGGACACAGTACAACTCTGGCAAGAAAACTGAGACTGAACTTGGTGCATCATGTATACATTCCCTGAAGAGTCTTTGGGAATGTGGATCCTGGGTGGGCTGAGCTGAGGAACAGTAGAGCCAGCGTGCCTGAATCTGCCATTAGTTTCTGAGAGAACTGTGTTCATCCATCAGTCATCAGAAGAGGAAACACATATAGTGCTCCATAATCTAAAGACAGATGACTTTTTCCTCATGAGACCCTCAGACTGGAGATTTCCAGACTGCTGGGCTGATTCTAGTTTTCCAGGCTGAGCTCTTAATAAATAAACATTTAGTGTTTGCACATATTTTAATTTGTCTGACAGACAGGAACCCACATAGAGGATTGCTGAAGAGTACATACAATTTTTATGCCAAAGGACAAGCTCTGATTCCCATCTGCTTGTGGCAGACACAGGAGCCCCAATCTCAAGTCTGTTTTTTTTTCCAGATTCACCTGAAGTTTTCATTGAGGTAGATTAATCATTTCCTATTAAATTTTTAAATGCCAAGGAAATATGATGCCTTCTACAGGCTTTTAAAAATCTACTCTTCAGGACATAAAACACAAATTTAATAAAATAAAAAAAAAGAAGCAAAGTTCATTAAGATATTTTTTAAAAACTGAAAGTATCCATGATACATGAAAACTTCTAGCAAGATGATTCCTTTGGTTCTCTTCTGTACGACTGAGAAAAAAAAAACCAAAAAACAAACCCCAAACTATTCTGAGCTGGCCGTATTTTTTCTCATTAAATGCATAATAAGTCCCAAACCACAGCAGTCTTTGGAGTCATTGCTCAGGTCTGTCAGTTAAATAAATATGCTCATCAGAGGATCTAGCAGGCACACACAGATAGGGCAGATATGAAGATCATTTCCCTTGAAATCAATAGGAGGGTGGTTGTTAGAGACTTAGGTGGTTGTTAGAGAGTTAGGGTTTCATGTGGTAACTCTGTGGTAAATGTACCTGCTACTACAGCCACAATGGCATAAGGGGGTATATAATGGCCATGGGTACATCTCTGGCACTCTTCATGGCAGAGCCAGCTGAGACACGCTACAAAAGGCTTATGCGTGCTCAAAACTGGAATACTAAGAATAAACCTGTCATCAGTTACAGAGGGCAGCCTGACCTGCAGGCTCTCCATTTATTCCAATAGAATATTGATTTAAAACTGGGACAATGATTCAAAAGCTTCCTGATGCTAAACATAAAAAGTTATGGATGAAGTTGTATTAGGAAAAATAAGGGTTTTTTCATCCTTCAAAAAATTCTTGATCAAAGATAATTATATTAATGATAAATATTACACAGGGAATATCTTTGTATCTGTTCTCCTACCACAAAACTGTGGAGTTCAAAGCAGAGCTCACTACAAAACTTCACTGAGGAATAGCATATATCTGCTGCTGACAGTTGCCAGATCACACGAGCAATCTGATGCGAAGAGCAATGAAGCCAAGTCTGCTTCATGGCCAAGGAGAGTTCCATAGCATAGAGATCCAGCATTCCTCCCTACAGCAATAAATTATTGATATTATCTTCTCAGCCCAAAGTTGTATTCCCAGGTATGGAGATTAATCTATATAGTATAGTCAATGCTCACTTATCTTAATGTACAAAACAAGAAAGTACACAGGCAAGTACAGATTGCATGTTTCTGCTCTTGGAGGCAGTAGGAATCTGGTTTTTACATCTCTATCTTAGACAGCCTTCCCCTAGTTAACACTGTTTTGTGCAGCCAGTACAGAGCAGCGCAGGCTGCTTTGCCACACACATAGAAAAGCAGGGATAAGGCTATTTCATGTACACAGTGATACAGCAGAAACTTTAATTCTCATGGTATTTAAACAGTATTTTTGTAAACTACAATGAAAAACACTGAAGTACAGTATCCCCACGAATATCAACAGACTTTTTGACAAATTCTTAAACTAGAAAAACAGAAACTAGAGTGATTGTAGGAGGGAAACGAATCAGACATTATATAAGTTCTTTATGCCACGCATCTTTTCATGACTTATCTTCATATATTTGAATTTTATATAAACATATATGCACTAATTATGCATATTTGCAAAATAAGTTGCATAATTTTGAATTTGCATAATTTGTACTTTAGTGAAACAGTCTTTTATTTTGGTACTCTCTAACCCACAGGCTCCTTAAAGGAGTAAAAAATCTGTCTGTTTTAAATCTGAATCATCCCATTATTCTACAATATTTAGTGTCACCAGTGATAATAACACTTCTCAACCGGGCCCATTCCTGCAATTAATTTCATTTTCACAGTTCCTGTGAACTCCAATATGCATTCAAATCTGCCTTCATTGCCAGATCTGAGTCTTATTAAAGTAATACCATTTTTACATATTTTTCTGTGAATAGAAGGATGCTGAGAATGGCCAACTTCCTACACATTGTACATGTGCAACCATCAACAACCGAACCCTTTGTGAAAATATTCATATATAAAAACAAGTGCTGCTTGTACTGCAGTTCTTAAGAAGTGACTTCTCCCTCACTGCAGTCACTCTGCTCTGTAGTAATACTAAGACAATCCGTTTGTGAAAATATATGATTCTATATTTATTTAGACATACTGGATTCTATACTGCACTCACCTATTTTTAATTATACATCATTACCTTATGATACAGACAACGGAGCTCTCCTCATCTAAACTGTGAATAGTAGCATCTCAAAAGAAATTTTCTTTTTTAAGTGATGATAAGTTACTGTATTAAAAATAAATGAGCTATTTTTGTCAGTTGATTGGACACTGAGTACACATAATAAATCACCAAGAGCATTGTATGCTAGTCTGCGTGCTAACCTTGAGCTGCCATTTATCTATTGCCTGCAATTCAGAAGACAATAAGATATTTTACCCAATCAGCTGATCAGCTGAAGGAACTCAAAAGACTGAAATGGCTTTGAAATACACAGGCTTTTAGATATCAAATTACCTCTGAAACCCTCTACCCAGAAGTAACTCGAACAAAATCCATTTGAAATACAGCTTCAATATTCAAAAAAATCAATAATTTAAACCACAGGTTGAACATTTTTACTGCTTCCACTGCAGACTGTCGTTTTTTGAAATGAAAATGCTAACGGCACCAAAGGGAAGAGTTCCAGCCAGAAGAGATACATGTGTGCAGGCATGGATTGGCTAGAAATGCTGGTTTGCTTTCCCTCCCCCAGTTACAATTACATAAGATCTCTTAAAATAAATAACTATCATTTCCATCACTTCAAAAAAAAAGTTTTTCTTTTTTGCACTTAATGTTTCTGTCCATGAGAGCTTAGCTATATCAAGACATTTAACTGTAAACATGCACACTGAATGCAAATACTGCATTCTCAATTATGCTATTAAGTCGCATTACTTTGAAACAGGCACTAATGTCATGCTTTTGAATACCAGCTAGCACACTGTGAACTCTTGTTTTATAGATCGAAAAGCAAGACTGCAGGTGATGGTGTGTTCCAACATCTGCATCATAAATGGGAAGCAATACAGTGCATCCTGTAAAAACCAAACATGTATGGATGGTCCACTGCCTGTGATAAAAGCTCATTTGAAAGCAGAAATAGTTGGCTGGCAAAAGACTTCCTGAAAGATAAGGAAAATGCATAAAGAAGAGGCATGTTGGGAATGTGAACTCTTGAATGTAATTGATGCAAGCTACACGTGGAGGATGTCTGACACAAAAGCAAGCCTCTGCTTTGCACGAATTTGATGGTCAGACAGATTCTTAGCAGAGCCTGAAATCTTTCAGTCTCTTTGTGTAGAAACTGTTATCTTGGTAATTTAAACTTCAATAAATCCTTGCGTCCTCTGGCACTAATTTTTTTAATTAAGTTAAGGAAAGAATGCAAGAAGGAAAAAAAAACCTAAAAGGCAATGAAATATACATCACAAGATAGAGCTTATGTATCTACAGGTATACAACTCTCAACATACACTAAAAACAATTATTGTTATAGTAGCAAAGCATCACTTTTTGTACTGAAGAGAGCAGCATAAGAAACAAGTTATAAGTTTGATGTTCTTTGGTTTATAGTTTTAATGCTTTACTCTCAATTATATTCTTACTCTCTCTTTCATATGCTGTTAGAGACTTCTCCAATAATAGGGCTGGAATGGGGAAAAAAAAAAAGTAAATAACATTACGAGAGCCAAGTTGCTCAAGTGAAAAAAAAACATGTATTTGGATACATACAGTTTTATTGTAAAGTGAAGATTAAGTTTGCATTTCCAGATTAAACTTTCTGTTTCTACAAAAAAAATCCTAATATTCCATTATGAATTTTCTGGCTGATAGATTTGTTCAATATTGGCTCAAGATAAAGCAAAATTTTAGCCTAGAACAAGAAACAACAAAAGTATAGTCATTAAATAAATGTGATGCTCAAAAAAATGCATATTCTAAAAACTCAGACATGGACTCCAGTATCCTGCTCTCCCTAAAAGCACAAAAGTTCTCTGGCTATCAAACAAAAAAGTTAATGAATGTAAGCAGATAAATTAATCTGAGCTTCAATATACCGAGAATATAGGGAAATAAGGTGTCATTTATATACATGTTGGAGAACTGCATTATCTTCATGTGAAACCACCTTTTCCAGGTACTCCTGGCAGTCTTTAAAATATCCCTCCTACACAATACCAGCAATAAACTCACCTTCTGATAACACTGCCCTTGGCAGCAACATAAGCTTAAACAGAATAATAAAAACAACAGTAGCAACTAGAAACCAAATATTCACCCTTTCCTCAATTCTTGCAGAGTTAAGGAGAAAAAGCTCTCCCAGTTTGTGCTGGAGTTAAGAGACTCAGGTTCTAACAGATCAGCCAAGAGCAAGAGCTCTTAGCAATTGCAATAGCAGTGCTGAGATGAACCGCCAGCATCTCTTTCCCCTCCATCCCAGGGTACCCAAATCGGCCAGTAGGAGCTGGGAGCATTTTTAATTCCCCAGTACGGCATTTTGGGGCATTCAAGCCATGAAGCTTGCCACCACTGACAATATTTGGATAAATTTAAGACACAGTCCCATACAGCATTCACTGGAAGTAGGTGATTCTTGAAATATAAAGCCTGCATGCTCCTAGCAAGGCCTGCATTGAGAAAATAAAAGGAGTGTATGCTTGTGGCTCTTATCTGCTGTTGCAGCTACCACCTGGAACAGAACTACATCCCTCAGCCAGAAGGACTGATAATTCTCTTGTCATAGCCTCTGGAAGCTTCCTGTAACAATCCCAGCATTACTCCTATCTTGTCTGGATTGACTTTTGCTCAGTATGCTCTCAACCATGCCCCAGTCTCCCACAAACACTGAATAATGCAATCAACTGCTCAAGCTAAATCAGCCGAGAGTTATAAAGCTGAGTTTCGACATACTGAAAACACTTCAATCAATGTCACTTTACTAAACCTTCTCTATGGCTTGATATACACATTAAATAAAAGGGTGCAAACAGGAACCCTCCTGAACTGCACAGGGAGAGAACTGTTGCAGGCAATAAACCTGAACGTACCACCAACAATGCACCAACAACAGCCTCCTCTGACTCCATTCTTGACAATGAAGATGCTTTTGGAAAGAATGCATCAGACACATTTGGGAAATGTTTCCATTTTTCATCGAGTCCATAATAAAGCACAGATTACAATAAGATATAACTACAACTGCATATTTGGAAAGAAAATATTAATCCATCTTAAAAAATACAATTTCTCATAAAAAGTTGGTAATTGATGCTGTTTAACAGCAGCAGCATTACTGCCACACAATTCTTTGTTGTTACAGATTTTGATGTTGCAATAGGGCTTTTCATACATACATTTACTATACCACGTGCATTACCAGAAGCTTCCTTTTCTACGCTTGTGTGATTTATTAAATCATAAATCATAATAGCATGTGCCAGAAATTCCTTTTGAAGGGCATAATAAGGTAACAATTATCCTCTGAACCCCTTTCTCTGTCTTCAGAGAATAAAATGCATTAGCAACATATCTGCTTGCTGCCCCATGACAGAAAATGGAAGCAAGTGAGATGGTTGCACTGTATGATTTCAGTTCCTGTAGCTGGCTGATGAAGTGAGCTTTGTTCCCAAACGTGCTGTCAGAGACAAAAAGAGTAGTTTCTCCAATACTTTTAAGGAATAATAGTTAAGAAAGAGTAAGGAAAAATGAATTGAAGAGGTTTGGTTATGCACGTGTGCAGACGGATGTGGTAAAACATACATGTAAATATTAAATGTAAATTTAAAATCTATTCTATTTGAAAGAAAATTAGGTACACAGGGGTCCTCCTTGTATGGTTTTGAATTGAATCAATGAATTATACCTTTGCCATTTTAGCCAATGATTCATACAATCTGATGCAGGGGAACTGCAGTGTTTTATTCTGTACAAATAAGCACAGAGGACCAACATTACAAGTATTGTTCTCCCCTCAGAAAAGTTTTAAGGCCTTCTAGATCAGCCTGCTAGAGTTTGTAGTCCCATGTCTGATGACTAGCACAGTGAGGATGCTCTTAGTATACCATGATTTTGCTCAATTTTTTTCGAAGGAAAAATCATAAACAAAAATTCACAATGTGGGTACTATATAAAGGCATTATTAACTGTACAGGTGCAGGGAGATGCGTGCAGCAAGATCACAGGATAAAAACGCCTTCATTAATCCAAAGAAATATAATTTGTTCCCTCAGATTTTGGTATGCTTTTTAATCTATTTCTATGGGAGAAGAAATATATATGATTTAACATAAATAGAAAAAAAAATCAACAGTTTCAACAGCAATCCAGATCTGGAATTCAGTCTGTTTTCTTTTTTGTTCCAGGAAGATACTGTGTCTGATAAACACATTTCAAATGCTAAGAATTAAAAAGATGGGGACCTCTGAGACAATATATTGTTTCCAAGAGTAAAAATGGACATTAAGCTTCACTTTGTTCAAATGACATCAAAACATTCTAAATAAATATATATACACATACATTCTTTGGTTTACCTTATGACACATAGATTTTTTTTTAATTTTTTTAATTTTTTTTGTAATATAGCTCAAAATTAAACGGTGTGCTATGCTGATTCTGTTGGAAGGTTACATCTGTAATTAACTTTAATAAAGTGCATGTACTGTGCTATTTCACTGAATTACAGATTTAAAACACATCAAGTTGATGCTTTGCTGTACTGGCATCTGTACTTGTGTCTATTGTACCGGTTCTCACTGTTTAATACCCCCAACAGTTTCCATTAGCTTTGGGTCAGAATCTGAAATCTAGATACTCTCATTAATCATATTATAGTCATGCACAGGGCATACACATGTAATTCAGAACATCATTATAAGCTGTGTATTCTTGATCACATTTAGGGATTAACACAATGCCTAAGAAGGATTCAGAATATCATATATGATGATTATGATGCCTGGTGAGCATCCTTATTAACAGCTATACTTTTTTAACATCAACATACAAAGTATCCCAGGAAACTGTATCATTTTGTGACTCTACTAAAGAGATCACAATTACAATAATTACTGCCATGGTCAAATTACACAGTTTGGTGAGAATTTACCTGAGAATTTTGATACTCTATGTTTATCTGAAGTCCAAATGCTGACTAAAATATGAGGAAAGCATGTGTTATTGCTTTTCTACTACATGCTTAAACCTTATTTTATTTACAATTTCCAGTAGCTTTCAGCTAAATTTCTCCTTGCGCCCACTGCCGTGTAGCTGGAGAAGGCTAACAAACCCCTTCATGTTCACATGACAACCTTTGTGCAAACACATCCTTATTCTGTCATCTACTGGCAGCGTGCTTCCCAGGCATGTTCTCTGCCAGTCCTTACCAGTTTGCCAATTACACAAGCTGCTTCCCAGACATCAGAAAAAAATTCCACAAGACTGCTGTGCGAGCGTACCCTAATTAACCATCAGCTTAATTAGACAATTTACTGTGTAATTAGCAGGCAATTAGTCAACACCTCTCAGATCTTATTGACTGCTGTGACAGCCTTCCTTAGTTTACACATTCCCATACGCTTCCATGACCATGATCCTGGCCCCATCTTGTATGACACCAGCGTTTGTAAGGGAAGGGAAATCATAGCACATAACAAGGGAAGAGGAAGAAAAATCAATATATAGCCTGTTCATTTATTGAACTGTCTTCTAGCCAAGACTTTCGTTTTTCTCACAATAGAAGGTCAGCTGCTAACAAAAAAGCATCCAGCTATAACATCAGTTTACATCTTTTTTGGTTTTGGTTGTTTTTTTATTAAACTATTTTATTCCACTGAATTATCAGAGAAGTCAGGCAAGGAGACATTAAGGAGAAAATAATTTGTAAACTTACTTACATATCCTAGTTCAAGCATATGGCTGAGAACAGCAAAAAGGTGCCGATAGCTGCTTTTGAAGCCTGCAGCTAGAATTGTAACTAACTGCTTCATAGTCCAAAATGCACCAGTAAAGTCAAAGCAGATTAGCTTTAGAAATAATTTCTTTAAGTAGTTTTTCATAAAACTCCACACAAATCTAAAGTTGCATGTCCGTATAACACATGATGTGAGAACACACAATTACGGACTATCATAATGTGTATATTAAAGGATTACTAAAATTTGTTTGTTTTGCCTTTTTTCTATAGACCAAAAATTGGATTTTGTGATTAGCTGTGCTAAGAACATTTTGGATAATTCTTTAAGTAATAACTCCAAAGTTCATGGGATAGACACACTTGTTTTCTGCTGCAATTAACTCTGGAAGACTTTCTCACAAAAAACTTTCTGACTGAGGGATGGAGTCCCATAAAAACACAATTTCTATCATAGTAAAATATTTATATAATTATAAATCTCAAATAATGATAAAAATGTTATTTAGAATACGCTCACATACATATTTTCATTAGTAATAGGTATTTTAACATAAGAACCTATCAGGTTTTTCAAACATTTGGGACTTCATTCTGCTTTTGCAATAACGTCATTCAGAACTAAATACAATTATATCACCATGAGATTAAAACCCCCAGTTCCTTGCTTTCTTAACTTCTTGTGTGGGCAAATCAGATGTCAAACACAGCCCTATCAGTTTCATTTACTAAATAACTCAAGTACTTAGAGGAAGCATGTTGCCTTTACATAAAAGCTATACTAACATAACCAGAAATCCCTTGAAAAATTTTTAAGCTAAAACTCTGTAAACCCACGTGTGGAAACATACGCCAGTTTAGGGCTAGTTATAACCCTTCAGCTTATGTCTGCAAACCTTTTAGCACAAACTATACACCACCACGTGCATACTTGATACGGATTTAAGAGAGCCTAGGTAGAGTCAACTTGGGACCACATCTCTGCAAACGTTGCAAGGTTGCACAGCTCAACTGGGAATCTTTGGGCAATAGTCATTTTGTGAGATGCTTCAGCTCTCTTATGTTTTTCCTTAGTGGAGATGAGGAAAAGTATTCATCCAACAGCAGGGTTGCCATTTAACAGACACAGCTGAAGCAAGAAACAAGCAGCTGGTATCCAGGGGAGAAAGTGCAGTGGTGAAAGCAAGGCTTCCTCAATATATTTGGGGGATAATGTTAGTGGGCAGAGAGCCTTTCAGACTCTTGCAGAAACCAACATTTGACCACAGCTATCTACTTCATGTATGGGTTCTGAATACAGACCTTATCAAAGATGTCGAAGTATAAATTAGAATAAGTGAAGTATATACACCCCATATCCTCTATTCCACCTCAGGATCTCAGTAGACTTACTGAAATCTGGATTACATTTTAGAATGTCTTATAATTAAAAAGCCGAAAGCAGAAAAAAGCCCAAATCCTGACACATTCATTTAAGCAAATGGGGGGGAGGGAGAGTCAATGACTTGACAGGAGGGAAACTTCTGAATTTTTTCTTTTTATCCCCTGAAAGTCAGGGGTTATCTATTAAAGTGCATCATGACAATTCAAAAAAATAGGGAAGTTTATGCTAAGAAAAGCCCAAAATGTTAAATACAGCCATATGCTGTGATTGTCTTGGAAAGCCATTTTCTAAATATAGCTATTAAGAAAAATATACTACAAAGTTTTATACTAAATTATTAAATAAATTAATGCCACTTAAGAAAGTTATACACGGTTGTTTTGAAGAAAGCAAAATAATTAAAAAGTGCAACAAATCTGAATTGAGAATGAAAAGTGTGAAAATTCTAAATTTCAGAATTATACTTTGCAATTTCTAGCTTACACTGAAACTGCCTTTCTAGCTGAGTTCCTTTCTGACACAAAATTATTTGAGGTATTGCCAAGATTACCAGCAACTTTCCAAAGACATAGAAAAGCAACTGCAGCGAACAATATCTGCATGTTATTTTACACAAGTATGTTACATATTCACTGTTTAGAATTCTGTTTATTCAGGATGTGATATTCAAAATTTCAAGTACTGTAGATACAGCCATCAGGAGCTGCAGATTCTCAGTAGTTTTGGAAAATCATGCATGTGTGCTTCTTTGTCTCTCTTTCGTTAAACATTTGCAGATATTTTCAAAAGACTGAGGTAAATAAAGCAAAGACAGCTTCTTCAAAATAAGCAGAGATTCAGATTTTTAGACAACTGTCAAGTTTTTAACCATTTGGTTTGACTGATTGGTTAATACTTGCGCTATGAATAGAAATCACAATTCCTGTTCATAAGTAATGGTCACTCCCACAACACCACATATCCTGCTAAGCAGGAATGAATAGTTACTTGTGTGAAATATTTTTTATAGAAAGGTTATGTAGCAAAATACTTAGTATTGTAATATTTACACTCTTCAGAATTCCACTGGAACTGCTTCTCAGTTATGGCACTCTAAGTGTAAAAAGACCTTCATTAAATTATGCAAAAGTTCTCAGATTAAAAATGACCTAAAAGTCTGGCTTAGAAGTCTTTTACATATATGCTGCCTAATATATTCAAGCTCAAGGTAAATCATCAAATCTACATTTTGTATATGTTAGTGCACTGTTGCTCTACTGTTTTAAACCATTGGCTCCAGATGAAAAAGACTTGAAAAAGAAACCATCTCTAAATACTGTGTAAAAAACAAATAAATGAATGGGATATGAATTCTTGGACAATTACATAAGTGAGGAACCTGTAACCTACCAATAAGATTTGCATATATAGTTATACCTTTAAGGCCACCTTCATGTGCAGTTCTGAGGAAGATATGTTTTTAATCCAGAAATGACTCCATGCAACTTATGAAATAAGTGCAAGAAGCATATGGTATAACAGTTACAACCAAGTTTACTCTGCTCTGTGAAGATGAATGGATGGAAAAGTGAAAATATGGAAAGCAACTTGCTGATCCTCTGTAAAAATCCATCCTTTAGCAGGGAAAAGTTTACTCATTCAATGCTCACACCCTGCATGACAGATCCCTCTTTGACTTCCACTGATGAATTTTCACATTGTCCTCCACACCTTGAGATAACAGACTTCTTCATGAAAGACTCTGTACTGTATCTCTCATTGCAGAAATAAATGCAGCATATGTGTGATATTTAATGCTGCAGGAAGAGTAGGACTAAGCATTTGCCCAGAGGTTTAATCTTTATCATGACCTTGTAAAAAGTTTTTCATTTCTAAAGTAATTAATACAAACACAAAGAGAGGGAGACTTCAGACAGTTGTTAAATTCTTGCTTTAAAAATGCGGTTCATTATCTTGAACATACAAAATAATAATTGGTCAAAATAACCAGACTTAAAATGGTAAAACCAGATTGCTAAAATGGTCCAAACCACCTCACTTGCAAATTCATTGGTGTCAAGAAGCACACTTGCAACAATTTAAGAAGTATATCTGTTTAGTCCAGATTTCAGCTGTGGAATTAAGGTACTTGGTTTATCAATAATGACTTGGTCAAAGCTCTCAGACCTGGACCTTTTAGAATCTCTGCATTCACTGTGTTTGAGCTGTGCTACATCTCTCCAGTCTGGGATTTCTCCAGAGTGAATATGTACCAAGCGCCTACAGCCCCAGGTGTACAGACTGAGGGGAAAGAATGGTCAAATCCAGTCCCCTCCAGTTCCTCAGACAGATATTTCAGACCTATTAAAGTTACTAGCATTAAAAGAGAGCCTCCAGGCTTCTCCATACTGGGTCAGCAATAGGGTGAAACTAAGCAGAGATGAGATCTGGCCCTTAAGTTGAATGTAACAGAGAAATACTGTTTTTCTTGAGGAAAAACAAGGAAAATCTGTTTTTCTGCCACTTACTCAGATTGACAGAATGACTTGTTCCTTTGTTTTGTAGCCAAGTAACATACTTTCTGTATAAAAATACTCTAGTAAAATGCAACGTTGTAGCTATAGCATTTTTAAAAATGACAAATGCATTCTATTGCATTTCTCTAGATAGGTTTCTTACCTCCTGTGTTAAATTTCAGTAATTTCATGCAGTGATCTAAAAATGTAGAACTTGCAGAACACTAAAATAGTTGCTTCTTATTAAAATTCTTTCAGAAATATGTAAGAAATTAAGTACTTATAGAAGTCGTAAGTAAACTAAGACTAATAATAATCAATTTAACATTTGTAAAGTCAAATATAATTCAACTTGCAGAGTTTTGTATGCTAAGGAATCCTGCAAAATGCCCATTTTTTGTTTCAAAAAATGTAGTTAATAAAAGTTGTCTGATGTTATTTAACATAAAGGCAAACAGTCCTTTTTATAGTTGACATTAACAATCTGATCATTTGTCTCCCCAAAGAAAGCCCATACAGCTTTCATACAGACCACACAATAAAGAATAGTAATATTTCTGTTTACTGAGATATCAACTGGCATTTCGTTGCAAGTCAATGGTCTATCTTTCCTACAGCATAGTAGACCTCAATCTGGCATCTACAAATGTCAAGAGTATATAAAAAAATTATAGGACGGAAATCAAAAGCATGTTCTAAATTCCTAAAAAATGAAACAAAGTTCACCTAAACATATTTGCTGCAAAAATCAGTGCAATATTCAGCTGTCAATCTTGAAAAACAATGAGGGAGTGATGCTGTCAGCAGGACAGGATAATAACATTTCAAGCAGATGTTCAGGCAGGGCTCTAATTCTCACTGAACTCCCTTGGTAAGCATTTAATTTCTTTATCATATGCAAGCTAGGCAAATTGTACTTCATCAAAACTGTATTGTGAAATATTAATATTTCATATTATAGCAAAACTCCATAGAATAACCTTTGTCATATTAAGAACATCAGAATTTCAAATGTCATGGTTCTGCATTTTAATGCATCTTAAATAGCTTTTTGGCTTGGCACCATAAATTATAACTAGTTTAATCTAAATTACCATGCAGTAATATCATACAAAAATATACGTTTTGTAATACAGATTCACTTCTGTGAAATACTAATGTTACGGAAAACAATGTGTCATTGTACCATGATTTTTTTACCATTTTCAGTTATGAAGTGGGGTGCACACAGTGCAAATGTACAGGGAGAGAACTAGTTGGAGCCTGAATATGGATATTGTAATAACAGCACATAGAAACAAGGTATATCCTGGGTAAATTAGTTAATTCTCTATCAGTAATTGTTTTAATTTAGAAATGGATCTGAAAATGTATTTTAAAATCCACATCAGTGAGCTGCATAAACATATATTATGACTAGAAAGTTTTCTCCATGATGTTTTAGTTCAAATTCAATTGAGTTTTAATTGTAGCTTTTTTTTTCTAAAAATCAACTACTCAAATTGCTCCATATATAATGAAAAAAAAAAAAGATTAAAAATTAAGTTAGTCTGCATGTTGATTTCTGCCGGTTCTCATAATAAAGGCAACTGCTTCCACATTATTGAAAGTGACAACATCACAAATCAATGCATGTCACAACTGAATAAAGACAGATGTATCTGATTAATCAGAATTAAATTTTAGAAGTGAAGGAAGCATCTAAAAATCAAAGCAAACATTTCTGCCATCCCCGCTATTCTTTGCCTCTTTCTAAGCAGCCCATGTAACACAGTGAGAGAACAACAAAGCCTGAACATAGTTGA
This sequence comes from Piaya cayana, assembly GCA_013389865.1. Taxonomy (NCBI): domain Eukaryota; kingdom Metazoa; phylum Chordata; class Aves; order Cuculiformes; family Coccyzidae; genus Piaya; species Piaya cayana. The sequence continues at coordinate 44,586 of WAAB01005601.1, forward strand.
TAAAACCTAAATTTCTGTTATAAACTTCTCAGTGTGGTAATGGATATGGTATAGAGATGTGCACGCTTCATATAAAAAACCTCTGACCTATTTTAATAGTACATTTATATAAAATTTCTGATCATAGGTTTCAGTGCAAATTTTGTGTACTAAACAATTCTCGTTAATACACTCTAAGTAAATCAACCAGCTCAGTATAACACTTCTCAAAAACTCCATCTCACATTTATTTGTCAAATTAATGCAGTATCTTTCATCCTGCAAGTAGCTTTCTGTTCATCTAAGTTCTATAAGAGGTATTAATCAGTATTCATTTCTTGTGGACTCTATGATGTGCAGCTCCCCCATTTCCCTGTGATATGAGGCTCCCCCATTTCCCATCAATAACCTGCCAACAGAATTTACAAATAATATGTTGCAGTGCAGACTTATCTGAATAAGACAGAAATATTATATGAAGCAACAGAGCAATGAACTATTGATCCTATAGCCACAAAGGGAAGACATGAATGTAAGAAAAAGTGCATGAAAGGACAGTTTTACCCTGCTACCATTTGTCTTTCCTAGTGATAGCCCATTTTAAAAGCAGTTATTCTTATTTCTGGAAGAAATCAAATCCACTTGATACTAAAGCAGCTGTGCAAAGATGTTTAGTTTAGTAAATAAAATTCTGCAAGTCACTATCTCACCACAAGAGGGATATTGAGGCTCTGGAACGTGTCCAGAGAAGAGCAACAAAGCTGGTGAAGGGGCTGGAGAACAAGTCTTATGAGGAGCAACTGAGAGAGCTGGGGTTGTTTAGCCTGGAGAAGAGGCTGAGAGGTGACCTCATTACTCTCTATATCTGAAAGGAGGTTGTAGAGAGGAGGGAGCTGGGCTCTTCTNACACATGAAGGCCAACACGCTGTAATTAATATTTTCATTACGCTATAATACCCAGTATCTTCTAAAATATTTAGAGTACTTAAAGGTATAAATACTCTGCAGGAATTTCAACTATTTCTCATGTTAGTTTTTGTTATGCTTCAACAATAGTACAGCAGTATGCACAAACTTTTGCTGAGTATCTCAGAGCTGCAATCCTGACACTACAAACAGAAAGCACTACACAGGTTGTTATGCAGGCAATTATTCAGCAAAGTATGTGGGTGTTTAAAAAATTAGTGCTAACTCACTCTGTAGCAATGTGATGCTTTCAAGGTGAGGCCAAGGCAGATGAGGGCAGGGAAGACTGGGGGAGTAAATTATGGTTCAGAGACTAGAATGGCAGCATTGTTACCCAACATACCCCCGTGTACCAGAAAGTATGGCCTCTCATTGGCTGCTAAGATTCCTAGCCTAGGATTTTTGAAGAGTTTTCTGTGCTAGGTAGTGAAAGAGGGAAGAGGAGAAAAAGTTCATATGAAATGAATCCTCCATCTTATGAGAAATGCAGCTCTCAAGCCTGAGACCTTTTTATCCCTATCCTTGGATCTCCATCTTCCAAGATTTATCCTTCTTTTCTTTCTGATCTTATTCCATTACACAGCAGGTAATCATGGAAATCTGTAGTTAGGCTGCACATGTTTTTCATTAGCTATATGTCACTCAAATTTAGCCTGCACCAGTCATCTTAGCTAGAGTGCCAAAAGATGCATGTGGTCAGTGGGGAAAGTTGCTGGTTTCCCTATCAGTGACTGAACACTGTGGTGAATTCGGTAACCAGCTCTGGAAAAGGGAGCATTTCTCCTGCTACTAAACTCCACCTCCACACAGGCAGTTTTAGCTTTGCCTTTAACTACTACATAAAAGAAGGAAGCGCACAAGTTAAACCTAACCAGGGCACATAAAATGAGGAGACAAGAGGGATGAACACAGAATCCTGCTTGTATCGCATTCAATCAAGGCTGAAGTGGAGAAGCTTCAGCTGCCAAAAACTGTGTCTATCAAGTTCCCTTCCCAGAAGCTCTTCCATTCTTGAGAACTGTACTGTCTGGGGAGCAGCTCTGTCTCATCCCAGTCAATCTGCAGGCTTGTGCCTGGTCCTGCCACACAATTAGCTGTGTCTAGCTGGGCAGGACAGCTCTGTCTGAAAATTCAATTTCCATAGGTACCACAGCCCAAGAGACTACTCTGCACCCTGCTGAGCACTGCACATGATTTATGTCTACATAATCAGAAGCCAAGGGGATTTTTGTAAAGAAAGTCAGCAGGTTATGCCAAGCTATATTATTGCAAAGTCTCTACCAACTCCTTTTTCTAGCATTAAATCAACAAGCGTCATCTTTGTGTAGTACTCATTGTTCACGTAAGAACTACTGTATCTCACTGAGCTTTTCTTCCCATCCAAAATATTTATTTTTGTAGAATTAATTACAATACTGCTATTATAAATAAGAGCAATTTTATTTCAGCAGTACCTTGCAGCCAAGCACCTCAAATCATCTCACAAGTACTAAGGCTTAATACTTGCCAGAAGTACACTACTGGGAAGAACACCACAGTAGCAAAACCAGGTAGTATTTGGGCAGGACATAGTCCTGCTGCACAAAGCATCATTCAAGAGTCCGGGCACCAAAGACTACTGCCTCCTACTGAACCTTAAAAGAAAGTTTAGCTAGAAATAATGATCCCTGAACTTTTGCTCTTTAAAATAAATTCTACCTGCACTATTTAGCAACTTATTGCAAAAAATAAAAAATTGTATTTTAGAACAACTTAAGTTTCTTGCTCTTAGCAATCCTCTCACTTAAAAGATCTCCATCCAAGTCACACCTCCGGAGAACTGCATCCAGCGGAATACTTTGCAGTCACTATTTGAGAAATGACTCAGAGTCTGCTGCTTAGTGAAGTACCAACATCGCTTCCTACAACATATATGTCTTTCCTACTGAACTCCCACCCAAGCTGGAGTTCAGCCAGTGTCTGTTTAGTTCTTGAGATACACAGTAATCAACATCCAGTCTGGCAGGACTGAGAGTATATCAGCAATAAAATGGATAAATAAATATATCTCCGTACCTGCTATGAGTTGCCTTTAGCCTAGGTACTGAATAATAACAGCTGAGGGTATGTTATACACATAAGTCAGTTGTAAACATACTTGAATTACTTTTATGTCCTAAAAAGTGTTTTAATAAGAAACCCTGTGAAGTAGATTGGAATCGCCATTGAAATCCAAAGGAATACCTCCTTTCTTCCTCAGGTCTGCCTCAGGTGTAAGTGACAGCCAGAGCCAGTCTGATGTATTTTACAGTACGCTCAGTAATACAGTCCATTGTCCTTAGACTTTCCTCATATTAGAGGGCCACCATCTAAAGTTAATGGCACTTATCCCTGTAGAGCTGGCAGTGCAACAAATCTACCTTTTCTGCTAAGGTGTAGTACATCTTCGCATCCCAATTCTGAATCAAGAATAAAAGCTCCTTGTTTCCAAGTTCATCTCAAAAGATCTTTTCTGCCCACACTATTGTTTGTCACTGGTTGAGAACACATTACCATCATTCACAGTTACTCTGGCGTATGCCCAAGGATTTACCTTTGACCCTCTTCCTTTCTCCAGAAGTCAAACCATCCCTACACCTCAGCCCAAATCCTGTTTTTCTCTGCAATACATTCACCAAAACTGTTGGTTTATTTCATTAAGCATCTTGCTTAGTCTCATTTTGCCATTTTAAATGTAATAACAGGAAACCCAACCCGAATGCAATTCTCAGGTCAAACAAGCAATTACACACTTCAAATCTGTAAAAAAATGCTTTATTTTAGTGCCACACTGAGACATAGTCTTCAAGACTTATTTCTAATTCCTTCCTCTTCCACTACACTTTACTGAAGGTCTGTAGTGCAATGACACAACATCTCTTCCCTCTATAGGCTTGTTTAATGTTACCTCCATCTTTCTCTTCCACTACCTACCCAGCCTCAGGCTTATAACCACATTATCACAATGTAACTGCAAAACAATTTCAATGGTTTATCTTGGCAGTACTTGGCACAGAACTTGCTTTGCATGAGTTGCTTGATAAAGCTGTTACTCATACTTTTTGCATTTGAATCCCTTGCAGAAAGTATTTTCACTGCAATAATTTTTAAATTATTTTAAATAATGTTTATTTAAATTATTTACAAGATTTTTAAATTTTTTTCATTTTTACTAGTAGTCTAATATTGAAAGACTAGGGAATAAAAGGGAAGAACATAACAGCAAACAAAAAATGGACTGTCACCTTTACACTGCTCTGTTGGATCCTTCCAGACTATTTGACCTACACAATGCACCATACCCTTCCCTGCTATCTTTATGCTAGCAAGATCTAATATTGCCATTCCCAAAAGATTCAGACTTTTTCAAATATACAAAGAAATTGTCACATGAGAAGTACACTTTAAAATACCTCCTTACCTTATCCAAGGAGAATGTTTTAGTGACAGCAAAGCCCCATCCAGCTTCAAAAGCTCTTCGAATCATTGAAGAACTAGTAGTAGGGGTTGCACTGGCGAGGCCAAAAGGATTTGGAAAATGCAGTCCAGCCATTTCCACACTGATGTCCACTAAATCGATAGGAGTGTAAAAGAGTGGTAGTTTTGGAACAGTAGAAACTTCCACACCATGTAAGGACTGTAAAAAACAAGCAAAAGGCACAGATTTTTTTCCTGATTAATTTTTATATACTTTATCATTAACTCAGATAGGGAACAAGTCATATATAACAACCCAAAATTTAGGTATTCAATTATGTGTTCTGACCTGCAACTCAGTAAAGCATACAGACATTTGCTTGTGTAACATCTTCTGTCTAAATAGCATTCACGCTGAAATATTATATCAGACTGGAAATAACTTAATAATAATAATAGTAATAATAATAATACCCAGTTATTTCATATTCTGTACTGCTAGCCTAGTTAAGTCCAAAGTTTTATGCAGCCATTCTGAGCAACAGTTCCGTTCCCTATGGCAGTCAGTAGCTGTGAGACTGAAAAAAACCCCACAGGGTAGGCACAGACAGACCTTTTCAAGTTTTCTTCCCAAGTGCCAATCTATAAAAAGTGTGGGGATTTGTGAAAGAGGAGGAAAGGCATCCATGTGCAGGATCACTCAGCCATAACTCAATGTATTTTAAACTCCTGCACCTTTTTTCTTCTCTTCTGAATATTTTGTCTGATCTACATAATGGGACACATATCAATATAGGCAAAACTATTATTGTTTTAATATTGAATTGTATTATTATGAACACTTTAAGGGTGACAAAAATTAGACTTTGATTTAAGATCAAAGAATAACATAAACATTATGACTGTGACACCACAATCACTTTTGTTTTCATTTTAAACACAACGTTTTCTTTGGAGTCAGTGAAAAGCTTTCAGTGTAAATTTTGTATCTAATACTGTAAAAATTGTAGAGATAAAAATCTTTTTTCTATGTATAGATATTAAACAGCATCTTAATCAGGCTGTGATTCTGTGAAATAAAATTTTTGCTCACTCAGGTGCTCAGCAATAAAATAACAATGAAATAAAGTAGGACATTTTAACACAGAGAAGCCCTATATAGTCTGTGTTCCTAGTAAGTCCCAACTAAGATCAGAGCAGTTTCTTCTATTCTAAAAGGAAAGATTTCTTCAACAAGACATAAAGAAGCACTATTGGAGGTGTGGGGAATATTTTCTGGACCAGAGTAAAAACCTCAGCCACTTACAAATTGTTGCCTTTTGGGTAATTTTTTTTTTTTTTTAAGGAACTTAGTTTTCTTAGGTAAAAACAGGGTAACAAACTAATAGCTATGGATGGGATGAAGGGTTTTTTTGTCTTAGTGTCTTTTGTTTCCTAGGCTGCTTCAAAACCTAAGAGTTCACATTTGTTTTGTTTTGGGACTGTCTGTATTCACATGTCAGATTATGAGCCCAAATGTTTGATTCCTTAGACAGAGAGGATACATTTAGGGATGTACATTTTCTGATAGTTTAAAAGAATTCAAGTTACTGGATTTGTCTTAGCCTGAATGATGCGAACCTGCATGTGTCCCTAATGGAGGACATTTTGAGAAAAGCAAATTTTTAAAGATCCCTGACATGTGGGACCAAACTACATTCAGTATCACGACCTCTCACAGCTAGCAGCCCACAGGGCCACACTTAATAAAAGCCAGACATCCCCTATTTCCTCCTTTGTGAGTGCTCACTGTATCCTACAAGTCATACTTTCTCAGGCCGTTTTCCTACACCAGAAGAGTTCTTAGAAGACCAAGCAGCCCGGAACTCTACATCTCAAAAGCTTTTGTTAACTGACAAATCAAAGAAAGGAAAAGAATAAAAGATAAAAAGTAGTATTGTTTTCTGAGTATTTTCAGTTTGATTTCATCCCTTTAACTTTTTTTTTTTCAGTCTGTCTCAAGTAAAATTTCAAGTGCAAAATGTTGTTTGTCATGCCAAAACAGAACTTCCTGGATCACACAATTGAAATTAAAACATTCTTAAAATGTTAGCACGTTTAGTCTCCCACATATTTGGAAGTGGGGAAATGGGCTGAAACCTACACTTTATGCTGAACTGTTACACTGAACTCCTTGATTTTGATTTTGTAAGAAAGACAGCAAAAGAAAGACTTATGAAAATATTTTTAGCCAATTCCATTCTATGTTCACATGTGAGTAATAAGCCTAATTTTCCATTTCGAAAGCAGTTATTTGTTAACTCATTTGCTATCTAGAATTGTCCAAAAGTTCTTTGTGAAAGCACTTCAGCCTGTGGATCAGTCATGAACTATTCATTGCTCGTATAACTGTAAATATTGATTGCTGTAGACAGACAGACAGATTAACTGTTTAAAATGCAGGTTAAGTTACATTGTACTGCCTTTTTTTTTACTCAAGCAGGACAATTTAATCTCTAAAGGTTGCTCTCACCTAAAACAGGCATTGCTTGAAATTTATTCTTAACTACAGACCCAAAATGAGTTTTCTGTGAGAAAAGAGAAAACAAATTCTACACAAGACAAAAAAACCAAAATCCAACAGAGCAGTGGAAGACTTTTGAACTAGGTAGTTGAAAAGACCTATGCAAAAATAGGTCTTGCTTCCTGCATGCCACCAGGCAAACTGGTCATAAGCAACATCCCAAATTATATGCCAACAGGCCTATCTTTCCTGCCAAATTCCCTCACTAAGAATAAACCCACAAACAATTCCTCTCAGAGGCACTTAAGCACTACAAGATGAGCCTAATGATGAGGTGACCAACGGTGGAGGTGGCAGGGGAAGGAGAATGAAAGGTTTCAATGGAATAAACCAAGTCTTTAAAAACACACAGGGGGAGGATGCAGCTGAAGTTTCAGTGGCCCACAGCTATACATCCTCACAGATTTATCTCTCTCCTTCCTATCACTTCCCTTCTTGCTCTATTTATTTTTTGCTGCTTTTTCCTTTCAGCACAACGCTTATAAAAGAAATAAATTTACTAAGCTCTGATGTGTTGTTTTCTACAAAGCAAAACTTTCAGCAAACCAAAATGTTTTATTACTTCCTGAAAGCAAAATAATCTTTATAATGAAGGATTTCCCTGACATTGCACAAACAAATAGGAAAAGAAAGCCTGCAGGCAAGGGTTTATTTATAATAACTCTTCCTTTGATTTTTAAAAATGGAGGACAAAAGGTATGGCCCTTTATTTCTCTAATTTGATGCCAACCAGCTGAGCTAACAATATTGCAGGTACTTATTGTTCCAGTCACATCAATTGTTTGGATATTGGAAGATATATAGTGAAAAATCCGCAGCGCATCGCATGCAGGGATCCTACCTTACTCTAACCAGGATACACCTAGAGGCAAAAGCAGCATGGTCTGTAGTGCAGGGCTGAGAGACAGGAACTCAGCTTTAGACCTCATACAATTTGAGGCATTCATTTTCTTTAGATGGAGAAAATTCTTAACCACAGTGCTACAGTCTAACTCCATTTTCAGGCCTTTAACAAAGACAGACTGTGAAAGTGAGTAGTTGTATTACCTTTATTTTTCACAGAGAGCCTTCTCTACAAATCCTACTGCCTAGAAGAGTTTTCTGGAATGCTTTCCTCTCTATTTTCTGCTTTCTCTATTTCTAAGTCTGATCCTAAACCATATCTTTTCTGTCTTGCATGTGTATATTCTCTCTCCCATTTTCTATTATATTTTACTTCATGAAATATGTTTAAACTTTGTTAAATATGTCTATGTTATTTCATACAATCTGAGAATGGTTGTGGAAGGGATGCCTGTGGACCAGCTAGTTAAACACACTTGCTCAGAGCAAGGTTAACTAGAGTAAGTTCCTCAGGGCTCTGTATAGTTGGACAGAGATTTTCCAAGCTCCTTCCTAGCTTTCTATTTCTGGAACAATCATATTGATTATTCAGTGGTAAGTAACTAAAATACCACATTTCCTGCACTTGCATTTTGTCCACCTTTTTGCAAATAGTGCTTTATTACTCATCTTCATGCTAGTGTTTCAAATGCTGCTTCATAGCTAAACAAAGAGGCATTTGATTTTGCCTTTGGTTATCCTGAAAAGAAGCAGACAACATAAAATGGCTTCAAAGACAAGCTTCCTGGGAACCACCCATCTCTGGTATTGATTATGCAATAATGTACATTCATGCATGCTTGAGGAATATATCAGAATAGTCAATTTTCATAAAGAATCAACAGTTATGCTCTTCAGATACAAAACTCTCATAATTTTTGACAGCACAAAGAAAAAAGTAGGAAATACACAATACTTGTTCAAAATAACAGAGTGATGTGCTCAAAATTCATATTGAAGAGCATCTTACTGAAGTGCAATTTATAACAGTTGGTATCCAGTCCTCTATTCTTTAAGCGTATCATGTATATTTCAGTCTAGGAAAAATATAAAAGAAACTGTTCACACTGGGGAGATTACAGTAAAGAAAATACAGATTTAAATAAAAGAAAACTTACTGTGAACTAGAGAGGAAAAGTCACTTTTAAAGAGGGATTTTAATGAGAAGAAAAACACTCCACAGGTAAGCGTATGAAAGGAGCAGGAGTGATGCATGAAGGCTCGTGCAGAGGTCCAGGAAGGAAATACTGTAAAAATCACAATCTGAGAGCTGTCTTTGCTCTCAAGGCAGGCATAGAAAATTAGAAGTTAGTCCTGCAATAATTTTGAATACTCCAGAATATAACTATCAGGTTATTAAATTCCATTCACTGATCAAAAAGTAATTAGTGGTAAGTGAGGCAAAGAAGAGAACAGCTTCTCTACAAGATCATGAAATCACTGTTGGACAAAAGTGAGGGTCACTACAATCCCCAAACTAAATAAATCACCAACATTATTCACAGAGATTTTTACCTAATTTATGGAAAAACAGAAAAGATGAATGCTGAAAAAATTTGAATAGTAGATAGTTGCATGAAGTGGACTGATTCTGTTTGGATTTCTAATGACTTGTGATTAGGGGTTCTAGGAAGACCAACTACATTTACTAACAGGTTCTACTACAGGTATCCTTAGTTAAGCTTTGACTGGTCATGTTTATAGAAACTAACCTGACACAGCCGCAGGCAACAAATTCTGAGATGAACCTATGCTTCATATAGTGGGAGGAGTATGTGAAGAGGCAGGATAAATTTAAGCAACTAATGGTGCAGCTCAAGAGCACCCAAAAAGCTTCTGTAAATAACTCCTAGTTTTGAACATAAGGCATTTCTGCCGGAGAGTCCTTGAGTCTGGATCTCATGCTTCACTTGACCATGTGCCAAAGCTTGCAGTGATTGGAGTTTCAGGGCACATATCAGTCCCATCTGTTTGCTTAGCCTTTTGCCTGGAGTAGGTTGGGATACAATCAGCACACCATTCAAACAGTGCATTCTGCAAGTAGTCTGGATGGTGGGTTTGAGTTTCAGTCTTTGGCTTGGTTTTGGGTTGGTTAAGAAATCCTATGGAACACCTTTATTTTGCTGAAGACTGACTACACTATAGATTTTGGTACTGAGATAGTTGGCAATTTTGAAAATTACTACCTGTTCCTGTAACTAACATGCAAAGAGATAGATGGCATCAATGTATTTATTTAAAATTTAATGTGAACTCAGTTCAGACACTCAGATCACAGGAAGGTTGCTTGCCTTAGAATCTCACAGTAGACAGAAAATAAGGTAGTATGTAATGGTACCTTACCTATGTCAATAAACATCAGGGTAACACAATCCTCTTAAACAACTTCTTTAAAAAACAAACTCTCCTTCAGTCACTAAAATGTCTACCGGGTCCAAAAACTGGTGAAGGAAATTGCCAAATCACAGCACTCTGTACCACAGCAACCAGATTTTATATGGGCCACACATCCAAATAAATGCCCCTGGGCAACCCATTTATCTAATAGCTGGAAAGGTGACACTTGACATTTGGAAACTTCCCTGTGAAGATTGCTGTAAGGCTTTCCCATTAGCTTCCTGGTGAGACTGTAAGGTCGAATAAGCTGCCTTGAAACCTGCAAAGGATAGTGGAAATGCTCTAATATAACAAGCCTGCTTGATCTAAAATTCAATTCTCAAGCCATGACTATTCAGACTTTTTCCAAAGCATTTAGTACATTCCAGAGAAAAATAAGCAAGATTTGAGGAGGAAGCAATGTGACAAAGGAAGGTTTTTAAGTGATACATGTATTTCTAGAGGTTAAAGAGGAAGAGGAAAAAAAAGGAGGAGATAACCCCCCCTTCCCCTGTCACAGTTACCCAAATTCACTTTGCACTCAGAAATTAAGCAAGCAGGTCAGGGATTAAAGATGTTTCACACTCAGCATTTTCATGGGGTTTAAGAAGGCAGGACACAAACAGTGCTTTAGAACAAGTGAGAAAAAATATGCACACATACTAACAACAAGCTTTCAGTTGAAGTATTTTTAGGAAGTGAAATCAGACCCCAACAGCATGAAATCACACAAACATGCAATCAGAGAGGCTTTGAACAGATGGATGGAGGAGAAAGACATCGAGCTGTTACAGTCCCAAAATCAGTTGTTCAAATCTCTTTTTGTGGGAGAATGAATCATGTATCATGTTTCTAAAGTTTCTTGCAGTATGAATGCACTCTTTGTCAGCTGGTTCTCCACACACAGGCTGTCTCCTGTCCCTGCTTGTTCTTTTGCAACTTCTCTAGATTTTCTGCTTTCCTTTACTAGAAAAATAAAGTGCTCAGTCAGTGACATATAAGGAGCACTGAAAGGGAACATGTAGTTACCAGTTTTTTCAAGACTCTTAAACTCACACTTTCCAGTTAAATTCTCCTTTGCATTATTTTCTTCTGTGCATTCTTGTGTCCAGTTTATCTGCCTTATCCAAGCAAACTGGTTCTGGTGTAGATAACCTGAGTGCTCTGTAAACTGTTAGTACGCTTGTATTCTAAAAATACTAAAATTGTCCTTCCTATGTAACAACACTGGCTGTATTTAATTTTTACCCTATAGTCTATTGAGAGACTTTACTTTTTAATACCTCCTCTGAATTAGGATTTCTGCTTGCACTGTGTACTGTGCAGGAAGCCTTGCTACCCTTGAGTGAAATTCAGAGCTGGGGCTTCGATTTTAGTATTAAGATAATGTAAGATAGCTGGGCTAAACTACACAAACTCAGGTATGTGATCCAAGTTGAATGAATCTGTAATGTTCAAATCACCAGATAATCTATGTATTATTTCCTCAAAACGTGTATTTTTAATCTAATCCACAATGAAATTATTTTAACAATCACAATAACAATATCTAAAAGAAGAGAGAAATGGGAAAGAGAGAAATACTTATAAAAAATCACCTGTATGTATCTGTGCATGTACCAGGAAGCTTGTTTTCCATCATTTACTGATTCCACTGTAGTGTTAGCAAGACCACCAATGTCACCTCCTGCAAAAACCCAGGGTTCACTTGTTTGCATAGTTTCTGGATCTACTTCAGGAAGACCCCATCTGTTAAACTTGATAGGTGCCATGGCCTCTCTGACTGTAATTAAAGTGAATGACAAGTATGTTAATAGAATAAACAAAAAAAGTTGCTAAAATCTGTCAAATATACATTGGTATCAATTAGAAATGCAGTCCAAGTCCTAGTTCTTTCACTTAAATGTAATTGTACAGTAGAAATTAAAAGACATTTCTATATACATGAAAGTTTCTGTTGAGCTAAGAGAGGTGTGTAACTACTAACAAGACTTAGAAGATCAGCATGAATTATATAAAACAGCCGTTTGGTAGTATCAGGAAAGTAACTGGTTCCTCTTTGCCTGCAAAGCCAGACTTGTGTACAAGATAAATGTACACAAGTGTCACAAGAAGGGACTGACACCACACAGGCTTATGAAATAATTGATGCTAATGTTCTGGTCACTCACTGAGAGAACACTGCATAGCTCAGAAGCTGGGATTCAAAAAGTCATTCTCACTGGAATTATTCATCAACCAGGGAATAAGTCCAGCACTTGTGAAGAGACTATTAGAGAACAATATTAACAAAGGAAAAATAACATTTTCTCCCTTTCCCTCCACCCTTAGCTTTGTGCTGCACTTAGCATGTCAACATATTTTCAACTCTTGAATAACCTACCATATACTTTCTCATGCAACTTTATAGGTAGCACATGATTTTTGAGATTTAAAATGAAAAAGTAATGTTCATGATGCAATTTCTAGAAATTCACTTAGACCTCCAGAATTTACTTCCCACATTATTAATCCTCATAATGGAAATGATATCCTACTACTTTTTGACAAGCCATTATTAAATCTGACTAAAAATTTTAAGACAGAACATTTTCCCACCATGAAATGTTATGCTATCAAAGGCTTGGCTTTGGCAAAGGAGTGCTCATTTTAAAGAAATTGAATTCTGAAAAAAAACATCTTTCAATAAAGTCAAAACCATCCTGAATTAATGTTTAAACTCAGAACATCCTGAATGTAAGGCTGACTTTAAAGCTTGTAATATTTATTAAGAATAAAACCATAAAAACACAATCAAAGTGAAACTCCTACATGAAGACAATACTTGTTGTATCTTTTGCATTGCAATCTCTGATGTTTTCTTAGAGCATGCATTAAAAGATATTTTAATTTTTTTCATGTTAATAAATACCATGTATAAGCATTCTGCATATGAACTACCATTGACCTTAAAAAGAATGTAGATCTGAAAATAAAAGAATATTTTTTTTTACTGCATAGCATTATAAAAATTGTACTAAGCACACATAAATGCTTAGGAAAAAAAACACCTTTCTCTATATTAACATCATCTTTTTATGCTCTTCCAAATTATTGTTTTATAATAGCAAAGAAACTTCACAATAGCTTTGTGAAGAAAATCACTTTTTCAATAAATATTTTTAGCAAATGTTGAAGGTGCATATCACAATGAGGGGATTTTACATAGCTTTGTCTCCAGGAACTGAAGATTCTGCAATGAAACACAGCTTAAAATTGCAATGTCCCTTGGGGACATACCACTAGCAGATGCAGATTGCCAGGGTCAATTAAATTGATGTAGCTGTGCTGTCATATATGTAAAAGAGAAACCTGCCAGTTTAAGACAATATTTCTCCAATACGAGAGCAAAGTCATAGTATTGCTCCACTGCACGCCTGAACATCCAGCAAGCTTCAAATGTATCTTTCTTATACACCATTGCAAGGGAATTGTCTTCCTAGGGTCTGTATCTCACTTTACCTCCAAATCATATATTAGAAGTGTATATCAAAGCGAGGGCTGCACATAATCCACAGCAAAATAATAAAATAGGAGCAAGGCAGAAACATTGTCAGCTACTTGTCCCACCTACACTTTTCTCCTCACCCTTGGCATCCACAAATAGCCAGAGGATTCAAATCCAAAACATATTTTTGTAGCTGGTTCAGAAGCCAGAATCAAAGAGGACAGTTCTAAGCTGAAGAGCTGTAGCAGGTTTTCATACTGGAAGTATTTAATCTATCTTCCAGACATACTGTTTGCACAATCCTTCTCATCCATAAAAACTCGTGGCTTAATTTGGTAAAAAGAATATTTGCATAGCAACAGAATAAAAAACTCATGAAATTATTTCCTTTAAAAATACTTAAATTGCTGGAAGATCACACCAAATACAACTTTCAGACTGAGACATTTTCTCAGTCTGGAAAATGAGGTTTTTTTGGTTAGTTTGTCTGTTTGTGTGGGGATTTTTGGTTTATTATTTTTTTCTAAAGGAAAATGCTGATAATGGCTGATAGCAGCTTTATTAAGAATGCTGCAGCAATATTTATAAATACATTAACTTTCTCTTTATGTCTCAGACTGTCTGTACTTCAACAAAGCTTTTGATCATCTTATATTTGTCATATATAGGATAACTTGTTGCATGAAGTGGTACCATCTCAGCACGTGGTCTAGACAGTTCTTGCAAGCTAAATATGTACAGGCTTGTAAAGACATGTTTGGGGAAAAAAACCCAGAGGAAAACTTGGTGTTGCAGGTTTGGTATCAGGGATTTGATAGATGACTTTTGTTTCTCTGAGGCAGGACTGATCCACAGTAAAGGTGTTATAGGGCAACATGTTGCTGGAGATGTAGTTTTTCAGAGGAAATGATGTAAAACTGAAAGTTCTGACTACTTATTCCATTTCATCTTGAGGAAAAATAGGGTATTATCTGTGTTATCCTGGATCTATTACATTTCTCAAATCTCTCTTTGGATTGTTTTGTGCTAAAATAGCTGTCTGGACATAATTATATCAAAAGATTTTTGAGCGCCAAGAGTGCTCAACGTACCTTTTCTTGAAACATCTCTCAGGGAATGGGAATTTGTCTGCCTAATCAGTATTTTTAAAATTGGGAAAGAACATTTCCCTGGTGGTAAGGCTGACATGATATCCAGCAGCTATTTCCTTCTGCCATTTCTGTAATCCCCAAGATTTAGTTTCAGTAAAAATAAGGGCATGATTTAAAGTTTCTTATATAAGGGTTCCTAACATCCTCACAATTTGGATCTGGTACCTGGGGTAACTGTGAGGCTGAAGGGACCACCTCCAAGATCACCTGCAGAAAGAAGGGGAGAACTTTGGTCTTAACAAAGGAAAATCCCTTCTCTGCCCCTCCTAGGGGTCAGAGAGACTCTAAGAGCCAAACCTCAGCTTGAAAGGAGGTGACTAAACACTCATTCTCTTAATTGCTCTTTTGACACTCAACAATAGGCAAACTAGATCCCAAATGGTGCTTGATTAGGGACAGAGGTTAAGTAAAATGAGTCTTTTAAATCCCTGCACCCTCAAACTCTAAAGTTTAAAAGCAACATAGCTTTCTCTTGAAAATTCCAAGTACAACCCTGTGCCTGTGCCGCCTTCTCCTCCATATCCTATTGATATATTATATATAATTTGAAAAGATCCTTCTGGATGAAAGACAACATACAATTGAATTATTCTAATGCTATCAAGTGATGCTAACACAAATAACACCAAACAAAAGGACACTTCTGAATATATATTCCAAATTTGCTATATTCACAGAGCACACAAACACAAATGGAAAAGCAGCAGCAAATTATAGCACTTGCAAAAACAAAATATAAGTGAATACAGAAAAAATATTTTAATTAACAAAACAAATCAAATGGAAAAGATTCCTCAAATAAAGCTTTAAAGTGAGTCTGTATGTGTTTGACTGCCATGACTAATTATGCATCCATGTAATGCGTGTTCAATTTGGGCTTATTTAAATAGCAGAAATGCTCATTAGCTGCAGTATATCTGTGAAGCTTCAATAAACAGTTTAATGGTTTTTATGTTTAACCAATTTCATAAGTTCCTGTAATTTTAGCTTTAGTAGCTCATTAATGTTATTTTTGATATCCATCTTATAGACTTCCTTTACAGTGAACAGTAGCATTACTTCAGAAAAAATACAAATATACTGCAACATTCTTATTCTCAAATATAAAACTATAGCAGTCACATACACCAAAAGAGTGATTAACTGCTAACACTGGCCAGCCTAAATGCCCAGCATTTAGAAAGGCACAATCATGCTTCCCACAGCCTCTGCCCTACTAGCTTATTGAACTAGAATAAAAAGTGGTTTGACTAGATAAAGCTGAGTCCATGTATGCTAGGAGAGGCTCTTGCGGCAAGCTGGTACTGACTTTATTTTCTGCCTGTCTCGAGAAAGCAAATGTTTACTGATGCCTATTGGATGAAAGAGCAGAATTCCACATCTAAGTTGACAGGGCTTTAGAAGTCATCACAAAGCCACTTTTGGATACTGGAAATCAGTAATCATTCCAGAGTGTGTAACTGCTGCACTCAAACTCACTTAGTAAATCTATTTGTAGAGAAAAAGCTTTTGAAACTATATACACTTCTGTTTTATATGACATTTTTTTTTAAATCTGGTGACTAAAAGTCTACTCTGTGGGTGTGAGGCAGATGCTGTGGTACTAGGGAGACACCAGGTCACTCTTGTGGGCATTCTCAGCTGGGCATCTCAGCCACCACACCTCCTCCCTCTAAGTCTTTCATTAGATAGTCAAGGGTACAGTGCTTTGAGGATGAAGTTACCTAGTTGTCTGACCAGAGAACTGCACGAAGAAACTCAGCACTCTCTGCAGGTTTACTGGTTTCTGCATCATTTGAAGTTGTATTCATACAAAGGAAAATGTAAATCTTTTCCACGTACAAGCTCAGAGCTCTTTGCCTTTTTATTCCTAGCAAATGTTCCTCAATCTATATAAATAAATATTAATTCAGAGTGGGATAAATAATACAATTGTAAGCTACTTAGGCAAATTTTATCTTTGCTGTATGTTGAACTACACTGGAGGGGCAGTACTTATACCCTGGTAAATCTTCTGGGGTTTGCCATTGCAGTTTCAAATCAAGTTGACAATTGCACTTTAAGTAAAAGCAAAATATCTAAAAGTTGTGACTGATTCTCAGAAATGTGAAATAAAACTTTGCCCTTCAGTTACCATGCAATAGCCTGCTACTACCAAAAAACTCATAAACATATTTTTGCTCACAAACAGCCTACTATTTCTTGAGTGGTTTTGCAAAGGTCGTATTTGGCATTTGCTTGGATATTTTTTTTATTTCCCTTTTTTGTCATTTTGTCTTAACATGATCATGTTAAGATTCAGTGTTCTGGAAAATGGGAATACTTCCTTTTTTAGCTGTAGCCCACTAAACAGTGTTGAACTAAATTTATACTACCCACTCCTTTGTCCTGCACTGCATTTTGTAGGGTGTTTTGAACAAGTGTACTATTTTCCATATCTCCATGGGTCTCCCCAGAAATTCAGGAAAATAAATTAGAACGAAGATTTTTGCTCCAGTGCAAAATGTTGCAGGCCAAAAACATTGTTCCCTTTTTTCTTATCAGAACAAAATAGATAACAAAATGGTTATTCAATTTTTAGACTTTAAAACCAACTAGACTGGTTTCAAGCAGGATGCTAAGGCTATACACAGTCCTAGAGAGTACACAGAATTATATTTGTATATATTGAGTAGTTAGAATTTGGAATGCTGACAGAGATATTCCAGCAATTCACTAATACTTCATAGACCTCAAAAACAACAAACCAAACAACAGAGTAGGAACATGAGGAAATGTACAAAATTGTGTTACAGCTCTTTGTTTATGTGGGTAAGTTATAATAACTTGTAGGCTTTGGTAAGCTACATAATTAAAAAAACCCAAAACAAACAGGCTGCTTGTGCTTGCAAAATCTTTTTTATCAACAAGAAGCAAAACATTACTCTTACTCTATCTGCAGTAATTTGATTTGAACAATTTATTGGGGGGGGGAGGAGGTCTGGCTTCAGTAAAATGGTAATGCTCTTAAAATAACCTAGAAAGTAACTCTCCTATTTTGTCTATTAGCAACTTCCCGAGCATAAAATGGACTTAGGAGTCCATTTTTTAAATTAATGATGCATTTACATGATTCCCAATGGGAGAATGAATACTTACTAGAACTGCTGCTTAAAAACAAAAGCAGCATTTTAACAAAACAAAAAAAGACTAAATACTTACCTGAGCACATGGAATCTCAGTTGCAACGTTAATAGCTACCGTGCCAGAATACGAAACATCTTATTGAGGATAATAGACTAGAAAAAGCTTTCTAACCTATGAACTATCACTGCTCGGGAGAGCAGTCACCTGCATGCTTATGTCTTGTTAAAAAAAAACATTAAAACTTGAGCATAGAGGCTACCCTGAACACTTTGCTGAACTGAGGCTAACTCTAATTGTAATCCCACTGGTTTTCATGGTATTTTATTTATTCCTACATCAGTAACATCAGCATTTAACAATATAAATAGCAAATAGGACATATTCTGCTAGCGTAAACCATAACAATACTGCATTTGCAGTTCCCCAAAGTGCCCTATGAGTTAGGTCAATTGATAGAGCTCTTCATGTGATCAATAATTAACACATTTATTCAACTTGTATCTGAGCCATCCAGTCATATAGAGTATCTCCAGCTTTTACACACAAAAAATGCACTTCCTTTTTTAAAAAAACCACTAAGAATATAAGATGCTTTTAGTTTGTGAGCATGCGTGGGTTATTTCTTTTTGTTTTGTGTGCTGAGGTAGCCTGGAGATTTGGTTGTAATCCACTCAATGGTTAAATGCAAATTTTACTTTCATTAACACAGCTTAGTCAAAAAACAAAGACTTAAAAGCAACTGAAATAGTACGCTCAAAATAAACACTTCAGTCCCTCAATTCTTAGTTTCTCTTCACTTTCACAACATTCATACCAATTGTCTGGCATTTTTCCTACTAATTTGATTGCTATTCTCATAGATGTTTCCCTGGAAATACAGTTTGAAACTGAGGTGTATTGCTCACCTCCAAGGTAAATGACACTTCTTTCATGATCAGATCACTGTATGATTTTGTTCCCCTCCCCCCATTTTATATTCTCATTTAAAAACTTCACAAGTAATTTAGACAGTGAATATGTAATAGGATATACCAGACTTCCACAGTATTATGGCTAAGCAACGCAAGAAGCTCAATCTTTTAATTAAAGTAGGTTTAAATGTGGAAGAAAACAGAATCACTGGTTTATCATAGGGTCAATGAATCACAATAAAATGTACTGATTGCACAAGCCAATCCTTGATTTAATACATGAGGTTCTAGAAAACCTTCCAAAAAAACTAAACAGAGGGTTTTAAAACCAACAACAACACAACAAAATTCTCAGTCCATTCAAATACAATGGAGTAGCTCATTAATCTCTTAAAGATAAAAAAATCCGAATCATCTTCTCTGTGGTTCCTGGGGGTTGAACCAAGCCTTAAAACATGACCAACACAGATGCCAGACACTTTACACAGCAACACATCTTGAAGTGGAATGGGATTCTGTTCTCTTGACA
Organism: Piaya cayana; assembly: GCA_013389865.1. NCBI lineage: Eukaryota > Metazoa > Chordata > Aves > Cuculiformes > Coccyzidae > Piaya > Piaya cayana. The sequence goes on from WAAB01005601.1 coordinate 63,991, forward strand.
AGACATAGATTGCACCTCCCATGCCTACTAGAGCAGGAGGCAACTGCAGGGCAGGAGGCAAATCCTGAGTAATTAGCACTAATGTAGCTGGGTTCAGTTGCTGTCTAAGACAACAACCTGTGCTGCACAAACCCATCCCCAAGAAAAAGTGACACAGACAAGGCAAAAGTGCTCCTGGAATTAACTTCACATGTTCAGGAACCATGCTTATCTCTCTTTTATACTGTAGGAAAGAGTTTAGACTCTTTTCACAGCTTTATAATAATTTAACTTTATCTACAATTGGACGGGTGAACAGGGAGCACCAACCAGCTCATTCAGATTACAGATGACTCTGCTAACAGCTATCTTCTAAAATTTTTCAATGGGACCTATAATTTATCAATATATTGTCTTCCCGTGAAGACAGTACACTTTTTTGTATAATTCTACTAATAATTCTAGAAAATATTATCAGAAAACTATTTCATTTAACTTCATTTAAAACCGTGTTATGTATAAAGCATACACAGAAAAGACAGATGTGAGAAATCATACATTTTACACACCTGAGGTATGTCCACAGATGTTACCAGACACCATTTACATTATTTTACATTTATGTTTTTCTTTGATTGAAAAGATTCCCATAACAATATTATGCTAATAAATTTTGAACCTCATAGTGCACTGGCAGAACCAGCATGTGACCATGAAATGTGCTTGGCAACATGCACTCTGAGGCACTTGGCAAATCCACTGTCAGAGGATTTATACCCAAAGGACCATGACAACATGACATGGGGTAATTCGCTGTCGTGACCATGTCCTGGGGAGGTAGGCATATAGGTCACTAAGGCTTTTGGAACCTGCTAATCTACATGAGTGTCTCCAGGCTGAAGATCAGTTCATTTTATCAATCTGTCTACTGCTGAGTCAGTGGTTTTCACTTCTGAGGCACATTTGATGCATGTGCCTGAATCCTTTAAATCTAACCTACTGTTAGAAGAGAACAGTCTGAGCTCTGCTGTGTTCCTATCTTCTCAGTTGTACTCATGTTCTTCAGCTCTTTCTGCTTCATCAATCTCTGAAACACCATCTATGTGTCAATTTCTGTATCTTTAGTATAGAACTATGCAACTGTTAATTTTTTAGACCAAAGCTTGTAAATTGCAACTAAATAATGAGATAAGCTGAGATAAGTACAGATGAATTTAACAAATATTGTATATAAGACAGAACCCACAGTTCTCTTGCATATGCACAAGAAATGAGTGATACCCAGAGCAGCTGAACCAAAATAATGAATCTGCCTTAATTCTTACTTAATTTAATGGGTAAAAAAAGGTTTCAGAGATCAGATCAGTCGCAATATAATGAGTTTCTCTAAAGTTAATTAGTGAGACCAGAAGAAATCTCAAGAGTATACTGTGAGATCCCATTTGCATTGAAAGGAAAGCAAGATATATGCTGAGTAACTGTACCTCTAATCTGGGCTTTTGCTCTATACAGCAATACAGAAAACTGTTTTCTTTTTAGACCCTCAAGTTTTGTTCTAAGAGGTATACCTAAAGGTTAAGGGAATTCCTGTGAAGAGGACCAGCAGTCATAAGCTGTGTAACCTCTAGAAGACACTTCACAAAACTATTGAATGACAGGAAATGGCTGAAGCTAAAATAACAATCACCACTGATGAAGGTTATACCTTTACTGGTCAAGGTTATACCTTTATCGTTGCTTAAAATGGAGCCAAAGGCACTGATCACCACATCAGCTTTCAGACGGACAACCTGATCCTCATCTTCTTTCCAGTTTCCATCACTGTCTTGTTCAGTTCGAACAAACTCCATAGCAACAATTTGTCCACCTCTAAGTACAACTTTCCGAGGGGAGAGGAAAGGCAGAAGTTCACACTTCTCTTCTTTTGCAAGTTCCATCTGTAGTGTAGAAGTAATAAAATATTTAACTTGAACATTGTGCTTTTATGAAAAAGAAAACATATAACATTTTTTGACTCTATATCCTACCACACAGTTATCTGTAGAAGTCCCCTGAGTACAGTATACAGTTATCTTCACACAAACTTCACAGTTTCCCATGCTACTAATTCAAACAGTTCTAGACAGTGGCACTAAGTAAATATGCAATGCAAATATTTCTTCAATATATTTTCTTATTGTTCCCTATTACTTTGGTAACTTTAAACTTTTATAACTCCTTTGAGGGCAAAAAGAGTTACTTTATACAACTACTTGTGTCTTTAAAGAATTGGCCTAGTATTTATTAAGTATATGACCTGATTAGTGTTTACTATGATTTTAAAGTGTTATTAAATGGGAATGGCACTTCAGTGTCTGAGGGATGGTGTGCTAGAGAGTCCCTTTGGTCTGCCACCTCAGAGGAAGTGGGGGATAGCACTCCGAATGGCAGCAAAGATGTAAAGGTTATTAATGGGTTAGGAACTACAGTGAGTAGTCACTTTGGAATTAAGACTATTTCCCTTAGGAGCATGGCAGGATCAACAGCCCCACTGAAGTGCATCTACAACAATTCATGCAGCATGGGCAACAAAGAGAAGGAACTAAAAATCATTGTACAGCACGAAAACTATGCCCTAATTGCCATCATGGAAACACAGTGGGATGGTTCACATAACTGGAGCTATAAACCCTTCAGGAGGGATAGACAAGGAGGGAGAGGTGGTGGGGTAGCCTTCTGTGTCACAGAGTGCTTTGATTGCCTTGAGCTCAAAGATAGTGATGATAGGGTTGAGTGTCTATGGGCAAAAATCAGTGGAACACACAGAAAGCCAGATATCGTGGTCGGAGTCTGCTATAGACCACCCAGTCAGAAAGAAGAGGCTGATGAGATATTTTACAAGCAACTGGGAGAAGTCTCACGATTGCTGGCCCTTGTTTTGTGGGAGACTTCAACTCACTAGATGTCTGCTGGAAGTATAATACAGCAGAAAAGAAACTGTCTAGGAGGTTCCTGGATTATGTGGAAGACAACTTCCTGACACAACTGGTGAGTGAAGCAATTAGGGAAGGTTTCTCACTAGTTCTGCGAAAAGTAAGGAGGGAGGTAAGCAGAAGTGCCACCTTGGACTTCCAGGTGGCAGACTTTGGACTGTTCAAAAAGTTAGTTGGTAAAGTTCCCTGGAAGCCAGTCTTAAAGGGCAAAAGAGGCCAAGAAGGCTGGATGCAATTCAAGAAGGAAATACTGGCGGCCCAAGAGCAGGCCATCCCCATGTGCTGGAAAATGAGCTGGTGGGGAAGAAAACCAGCTTGGCTGAACAGAGAGTTTTGGTTGGTTCTTGAAAAAAGTGGAAAGTATATGAGCTTTGGAAGAAGAGGCAGGGATCTCAGAAGAATTACAAGGATGAAGTCAGATCATGTAGAGAGAAAATCAAAAGGGCTGAAGCCCAAATAGAACTTAGATTGGCCAGTTCTGTGAAAGATAATAAAAAATGTTTCTACAAATACATTAAGAACAAGAAGAGGGCCAAGGAGGATCTCCATTTTTTGCTGGATGCAAGGGGAACAGTCATAAAGGAAGAGGATAAGGCCGAGGTACTTAATGCCTTCTTTGCCTCTCAGTCTTTAATAGTGAGGTAAGATGTTCTCCAGGTACTCAGCCTCCTGAGCCACAGGACAGGGAGGGAGAGCAGAACAAAGTCTCAATGATCCAAGAGGAAACAGTTAGAGACCTGTTTGGCCAATTAGACGTTCACAAGTCTATGAGGCCAGATGGGATCCATCCGAGGGTATTAAGGGATCTGGCAGAGGTGCTTGCCAAGCCCCTTTCCATCATCTACCAGCAGTCCTGGCTGACTGGGGAAGTTCCACTTGAGTGGAGGCTGGCAGATGTTAGATCTGTTTACAAGAAGGGTTAGAGGAAGGATCCAGGGGACTACAGGCCTGTCAGTCTAACCTTAGTGCCAGGGAGGACGGTCATGGAGCAGATCACCTTGAATGTTATCACACAGCACACACAAGACAACAAGGCGATCAGGCCCAGTCAACCTGCATTTGTGAATCTGATTGCCTTCTATGACAAGGTTACCCAATTAACGGATGAAGGAAAGGCTGTGGATGTAGTGTACCTGGACTTTAGTAAAGCCTTTGACACCATTTCTAATAGTATTCTGCTTGAGAAACTGGCTGCCACTGGCTTGGACAGGCACACCCTTTGCTGGGTAAAAAACTGGCTAGATAGTTGAGCACAAAGAGTGGTGGTAAGTGGAGTTAAATCCAGTTGGAGGCTGGTCACAAGTGGTTTTCCCCAGGGCTTATTGTTGGGTACATTTCTGACCAATATAGGAGAGGTTTAGATAAGACATTGGGAAAATTTTCTTCACTGAAAGGGTTATCAGGCACTAGCACAGGTTGCCCAGGGAGACAGATGAGTCACCATCCCTGAAGGTATTTAAATTGAAGTGCTCAGGGATATGGTTTAGTAGTGGACAGTTGGACTTGATTTCAAACATCTTTTCCAACCAAGTGATTCTATTATATGCTGACGACCATGCGCAAACATGAGTTTTCTTAGTGACAATTTAGATATAAGATCTCCTGAACTGGCTGTAGTAAAACAGTTGAAGTCAAACAGCATTTTGTCTTAGCAAAGTCTTCTGGATCTGATTGTCTGTCTTTACACAATAAAATCTTTTGAACATATAATATCCAACCTGACATCACTAGCATGGCCGTTACTAATGGAAACTACTTTTATTTTTTAAATTTCTTCACTGAAAGGGTCATTAGGCAATGGAAAGGTCTGCCCAGGGAGGTGGTTGACTTGCCTTCCCTGGAGGTGTTTAAGGCATGTGTGGATGAGGTACTGAGGGGCATGGTTTAGAGATTGGTGGGAATGGTTTGACTCAATGACCCGGTGGGTCTTTTCCAACCTGGTGATTCTAAGATTCTGTGTTTGTATGATCTCTGAGGTGCTTCCAAGATTAAAAAATTTACCAGATTTTCCAGTTTAAAAGAAATTAGACCCCTTGTATGCAATTGCATCTCTCTGAATTTAGAGGAAACAGCAACAACTATGGAGAATTGTTTATACAGAGACTATGTAAAGCAAGCCTCAGTTTTTTAATAAACTTTCACACATTTTAACAGCATTTTTATAAACACAACCTCTAGTAGATGTCTGTTTAGTACTTATAGTAAAATTTCAGGCCCTGTAGAAATGACAGTCAGTATTCCTTCCCATAAATGCTGTTATTCAATTTTACCTCTTCTGGGACGGCCCTGATATTAGTGAATCCCTTCCTGAAGACCACAAAGACACGACGAGCTCCACAGCGTAAAGCAGATGTTGCACAGTCAAAAGCAGTGTCTCCTGCCCCAAGTACAATCACAGTTCCGTGTATTGATGGCAATGGAGAGTGACAGGCACACATCCCTGAAAGATGGAAGGAAAACCACATTTTCAAGCAGAGAAACCATTTCTGCATGACAGCTCAAAAGGCACTTGTACTCAAAGCAGTGTAAAATTGCATCTTACAATTTCCAAGCATGGAGTGTCACTATCAAATTATTCTCTTTCGGTAAAGGACAGTTTTATTCCTGTTTTTAAGATATGCTCGTATACATAATTTCACAGTCAGTACTCTAAGCAGCTGCACCTTTCTATCTAAAAAGAATTCAAATGACAATATGTTTGTAGGATTGTGGGTCTTGTCAGGATGAAATCAGCATTGTGAGATCTTTTTATTTAAAAAGTAAGTTTCAGATTCATTATCCTCTCAGTTAAAATAAAATTAATGAATACCTTTTAGTAGATTATAAAGAATAGTACTTGCTTTTTTTGAAGAGATGACCAGTTGTTGACAGTTTTGTGTAACAGTTTCTCAAAGTCAGTCCCCCTCAGTCAGTTTTCTACAAAGCCCTGACACTGTTCTGTCTATGTCAGAGTTCTCAGAGGCTATTCTCTAAGGCAGCTGAACATGAGGTAGAAATAATATTGTTATTGCACTAATTCCTAGAACCTTCACCAACAGAAAACTTTTAATCTGCAGTGTTTTTTATAAACTATTTGCAAAATGTTACACAGAGAGAATGATGACATTATATGTCATCTACAGCTTGTATTTGATGATTCAGTTATACAAGAAATAAGTAACACTGAACTGTGTGTGTTCTTTGCATGAGACTGCACTTTATCATGACTTTAAATATAAATAATTGCTGATTAGATAAATTATTGCAACCTAAAAAATAATGCCATAAACAATGTAAAGCTTTATTCTCAATGAGTCTGTGATAATTAATTAATAGTAGCAGCAGATTTCATATGCAACTGTAAAGAAACAAAAGTATCATTCAAGGAAACAATGCTTTTAATTTAGACATATAAATGGTGTGAGAAACAACATCCTAATATTCATATTCTCTCCCCATTTGCAAAATGGTTTATGAATGATAAATGCCCCAATGTGTACAGCATTGTATTTACTATTTACTTAATAAGCTTCTTATTCCAATCTAAACTTTTCTCATTTATTTTTAATGAACTTAATCCTTTGCAAAAACTGTACATTAAGCAGTGAAAAAAAGCACAAGTGCAGCAGGGGAATGGCAGCTCAGAGTGCCGTTAGAGACTAGTCTAGAATGGATCAGGTATAGAAGTTCACTTTGCTCTTTGTAACAAGGCTGCTCCCAAGGTAAATTCACGTCTATGTATTTGCCTTTTAGGAGAAAAGTATATAATAAGTGGTATTCAGAACTGAATAAGCTGGCAAGAATACATACCTTACTGTGATTAGGTCTATCACATCTCTTACTTTGAGAACTGTCATAGTAAGAAAAAGAGGATAAACCAGGATATAGGAAGTATTTATTTTATCTTAAAATTCCATGCGTTAGAGAGCAAGAGGTGGCTACAGCTGCAGACATCAGAAAATTAAAAGACTGTGTTCATCATCATACATCACCAAAGAACTATCACTGTTTGTCAGAAAAGGATAGTTCTTCAAAATTCATCCCGTTTTTCATTGCAGATTTAATATAAAAAAATATCATTACATGTTCTGTCAAACTGAGAGTCCTATTTTCCAATATTTTAAAAGATGCAGATGACAATATATAGATCCTCATGCAGGCAGGCAAATTACAGTATACAAGTCCTAAATGTCCATAGAGAATTCTATAAAGTATATTTAGTCAGATTATTACAAGAGGGGATTGTTTTACAAGATTTATGTTTCCTTTGTTAATCTACAAATGTTTTGCAGTTCAGAATCTCAATCTGTGTCATTTTTAAACATATTTAAAAAAAGAAAAAAAAAAAGAACAACAAAACCAACACTCTCTTCTCCCAACCCATCTGAGCTAAACTTGAGCTTAAGAAAACTGAATTAAGCATTTGATCAAAACAGCAGAGAGATGGGACAGCTGGGATGCAGAATTTCCTTTCCTAAACATTTTGCATAAAATGGGGTATTAAAGTTTTCTTTTACATGCAGAATAACTTGCTGCAGAAGATATATTCTGTAACATTGTTTATGGAAAGTCTACTAAATAAGCAGACAACTCTATTATGATGCTAAAATAAATTTCTGAGTGCTCAGAATAAAATTCACTTGTAGATAAAAAAGCATACATGTGGTTAAATATGGGGTCATATGTACAAGACCACATAGTGCACTAAGTTTATGCCCAGAAAACAATACATGGAATTTCTTTTTTAACAGCACACTGGGGAATCTGGACCATGAGGGAATGTGGTGTAGAAATCATGAGCCCTATTTATACATCCATCAGAGACTTATGATTTCACGTTAAGTGTCACTGAAATGGTGGACGAGGTGCTAAGGGGAATGATTTAGTGTTTGATAGGAATGGTTGGACTTGCTGATCTTTTGGGTCTCTTCCAATCTGGTTATTCTATGATTCTATGAAAGTCACTATACTCCTTGGGAAGCAAACACAGCCATTTCTGTACTCAAAACAAAGATGTAAATGCATAAAACAAGACTGTATGTGATAATTATGAACTGAGTGTTGTCTTATTAACTCCTGGCACACTACTGTTGTCCTGCATCTTAGAATGTAAGTTCTTTGGGTAAGGAATTAGTGCTTCCTTTAAATGTGTCTGTAAAATATGCAACACACAACTTGAGATCAAGTAAAATAATTTATCAACAACACACAAAGCAGCTGCTTATATGGTTTGGCAACACGTTCTTTTATATTAGATTTTCGCAAGATCATCTCATATATACTATTTAAATCAAGGTAATTTATACAAATGAGGAGTTTATGACATCTTTTGAATAGAATTCAAAATAAAAGCCATAACTTATTCAGGGCAATGATTTGTGATGTGCTTAGATTTTTGTATGTAACTATTTGCTTTACAGTCTCCAAGACTGACTTTCCTGATTGCACTCCTGAGGCCGCAAACTCACCAAGAGAAAATCCTGCCCCAGATCTATTCATTGGGAGGTATTTGGATGTGTTGCTGTGTAACCTGCTGTCCATTTTTATATATCAATAACTGCAAATTAGTTAACAAACAAGAATGCAACAAAACCATATCACATACCTGGTTTACTTGCCATTGCTACCAAAGGCAGGAAATCTTTAGAAGTGTAGAATCCTTGATCCATTCTCAGTCCTTGGAATATACTGTCTCTGTTTGGTTCCGGCAAACCTAAAATAGATATTTTAAGGCATATCAGAACTCCAAGGGCAATTCCAATGACAAATATGTATTTCACATTACATACACATTCTCAAATAAGTCATAAATACAAGCACTTTTACAAATCCTCAGATGTTCATACAGTAACACCACAAATGCCTTTGTGTTTGCAGTCTGTAGCTTACATCACTGGTGATAATTTAATTGTACTGGCACACTGGAAAATAAGGTTGATAGATAACCTGTGCACTCATATAACTCATATCAAAAGGTATGCCAAGGTGGAGGAGCTCCTACAGCAGGTGGCTGAGCTGCAGGAGACAGTGAGAAGGTTGTGCAGCATCAGGGAGTCTGAAAAGGCACTAGGCAGCTGATTCTAAGTGCAGGTTGTAGTGGACCCATGGCCAAAGTGGCCCAACCCTCCCCCACTGGCACAAACTGAAGGGATGGGAACAATAATGAAGAAAAATGGAAACTTCCATTTTGCCATTGGTCCAAAAAGGACCAGCAGGAGGAAGAGGCTTCCCCTGAAGCCTGAGCTGCCCTTGCAGAACTGTTTCATGGCTCTGTAGACTTAAGGGGAAACACTCATCACAGCAGGAGACACCATCTAAGGAACCTGAAGGTGGACAAGTCCATGAGACCTCATGACATACATCTGTAGGTCCTGAGGGAATCACAGAATCACTAGGTTGGAAAATATCATCAAAATGATGATCTCATGGACTTTTGTAAGATCCCTTCCAGCTCAAACCATTCCTGAATTCTATGAAAATAAATGCAGAGGAATAGGTTTGGGAGAACAGACACCATGCAAAATCAGTGAAGCTAGCGGGGAAGAGGAGATTTTTGTAAGATTTTCTTGTATTGCTTTACCTGCACGTGCATATAACTCTTACTGCTGTGAAATAGTTTTGTTCTCTTTGTTTTGAGGCATTTTTCAATACAGCTAGTTTGCAGATAATACAAATGAGAAAACAATAAATGGCTTAATCAATGAGGAGAGGAGGACAAATGGCAATGCTGTAGATCTGTCTTTTCTGTATTTGTATGCCATAGTTTTTTGCCATTCTTGATTGTTTTCTCAAAACCCTGAAGTCCTTATTGGCTGGCATTTATTTATTATTATTAATAGCACACATTTATATAGATGCTGTAGGATACGGACAGAGATACATTTCACAACTAATAAGATCCACAAATACATTTCAGTTAAAAGAAAGCAGCAAAAAGCATCTTTCAGTTACCAAAGAATATCTTCTAGTTGCTGTGTGAACATTTGGACAGCACAAAAAACAACCTAGTTGACACAGAAGTTAAAACATTTTTTTCCTGCAAATGCAATGACCTATCATAGTATTTTCAACAGGGCCTTGACAATACATCTAAAACCCCATCATATTATCAAAGTATGCTAATTAATAATTACATACTGAAACGAATTAAATGTCAGCATTTTTTCAAAGAAAACACGCAAGAACCAAGGCATCGTCAGAACAGCTAGGCAGAACTGGAGCATGCAAAGCAATCTGTGTTCCCTCAGACATGGATGGCAGGAGACTAATCTTTCTCCCTTTTGAGATACACTCATCTGGAAACCCCCAATAACACCATGAAATAACCAAAGCAAAATTGCACTTTGTGGAGTGCTGTTCCAACTGGGAAGGTTTAGGGACTTTTTCTATTACTGAAGCAGCAAAAATCAGTCTCATTACAGCATAAGATCAGGACTAAGTCATAAGAAAGCTTAGAATTTCTTTATGAGTCACCTCATAGGAGGGAAGTTTCTTAAACCTCTAGATTCCTAAATGAAGATACTTAATGCAAGAAGAAAAAAAAAATCTGTTTTTAGTTTTAACAGTTTCAGTGAAGAAAATGAAAACAAGCTCTCAGTAAATTCAAAATCATTACAAGCCAAAAAGCAAATAATAAAAGAAAAAATATATTTTTTTTTCATTTCAAAGATCTCATGCTATTGAGCTTTCTTGATCTTTATTTATAAAAAAAAAATCATTACTCAGTTGCTCAACACCTGACTTCTAAAAACATCACCGATCTATAGCTGAATATTGAGAAAAATAAAGTTAGAAAATACTAGCACGTATTGAGCTTCAAGACCATTGAGTGCTGTAGTTCCTGGGTAGACCAGAATATCAGCTAATGAAGAATGAATAATGGATATCTTCAGAGGCAGCCAGAAATACTTAGTGCTATTGGAAGAACAATATGTAAAATGCATTAAAGAAATTATTTTTAAAACTGCAGAGGTTTCTCTCTATGTATATACTGCAAAATCATCTATGGCAAGAAAAGTACTTTGGAAAAAAGCTCTCAGTGATTGCCTACAGGCAGAAGAGAGACTAATGCAACTGTAGCTATTGAGGTATCCATAAGCCAGCTCAGAGGCCTCAACTTACTTTTGGGAGAAACACTCCTGTCATTAGTGAGATGTGCAGCCTGCATTACAGTTAATTTCCTTTCTATATAATGTCTCTCCCCATTCAAATACTAGGAGAAACCCTCACAAACGTTTTTTCCTATTTATTTTTGCTGCTTTTATCATCTGCTAATGAAAATTATTTTGTCTCCTACAGCATCGGTAATTTAGCTCCCATAGGCTGAAGAAAGCACAGCATTGAGGAAATGTTGCAATGTTCAGAGGACAGGTTCATCACTAGTTCAGAGTCACTGAAATCAAAGAAGTTGGATTAAGAATGCATTGGATTCAATACTGTTCAGCCTAGCTGCTGTGACCAAAAAAATACCCCAAAAGGTAGTCAGTATACATGGTATTTGCTGCTATTTATTTTACTCTTTTCATTTTACTGAAAACTCCATGAAAACCAATTTTGTAATATTTACATTTGAAGGAAACACACGGGATTTTTCTCTTATACCTATAAACACTTGGCACAGTTTCAAAGTCTTCACGAAGCTTCTGGTGGAAGTTGTACTGGATTCTGATGTATCTCCTTTTGCTATTTAGGTACCTGCCACTATAATGACTGCATTTAATTGTGTCACAATAGAGAGAGCCTGAGTACTCCTTAAGCCACAAGACTAGCTGAGAAAGAGGCAAACAAACAGAGAAAGAGATCAAGAACTGATAAAATTAACTTTAGGGAGACACCATTTAATAATAAACAGCCACCTCACAGAAAGACTTTTCAAAGACAGATCAAATATTGATAAAGAGCCAACAGCCTCTCAGGAGAGAGTACATTTGATGAAAAAAACCAGCTGTAGAGTAAAAATGTAGTTTGAAATGGTTTTAGAGAAGAAATAAAAGTTAGAAAATCTCAGCGATCTATGAAAGACACAATTTAGGTCAAAATAATGAACCAAGAGAAATACCCTTTGAAGATAAATCAGAGAGATCCTTTAGCAAAAGGGAATTCGCACACTAGTACAAAATTGCCAGGAGCCACCCCAAAAAAAATGCTTCAAAAAACATGAGGTCTTTCGCTTAGGTTTTAGGCTGAAGCTAATGATAGTCAGTTCTCCACTCTCCAAATCCACCTGCAAGGCATCTGTAAGGATTTTTTTATTATTATTACCTGATATTTCTTGTCCTAAACCAATATTTCACTACTCTAGGTCTCCTGTCTTTAAATAAGCTATATAAAAACCTAGTGATAGCAATTATTTCCTTCAGCTACACTGAGGAACAACTCTTCCAAAGGGCCACCAAGAGGAGGCAGCCTAGAAAGACAAATCCACTGGTGTTGTTCAGATAGACTGCACACCCGTACACAAGCCAAGGGGCTATGTGCAAGCCCCCACCTTCTGCGACCAAAGCCCTGGGTTTCCTGAAGCTCTGAAGCAAGTGACGTCCAAACTATACAGTGAAGTCTCATGGATTGTGGAAAATATTTACTAAGAATAAAGTAGAAACATCATGGAAATAACAGCTTGCATGACAGATCTAGTTTGCAAAAGCTAATCTAGACAGTCCCAATCTGGGCCAGGTACAACATGGAAAGTAATTAATCTCTATTTCTGACCCCCTTGTTTACTAGACCCTGCCTTTCATCTCCAGATGCTCCAGCTATCTCTCAGTAAATATCACTCTTACTACAAAGCTCTCCCTCCTTCCTTCTTTCATTTGTTCCCCACAGCCCATTCTCAGCTGGCCTATTCTGCAGCATCAGTGTATCTCCCATATCTGACATACCATATACTTTCTAAAGTCATTACCCACTTTGGAAAACAGACTTTAACATCCGTATTTTATATCCTTTATGCATAAATGTATACATACACATGTATATATTAGGAAAAAACCCCAACTTCTGCTTCCTGTTAATACCTTGTAATTCTTTGTTCTCATAACACTGATGCATGTTAATTTTCCCAACTGGCAGTCTTAAGTCCATCATCTCCATTTAAAGAGATAGAATTGTGATCCACTCACAATTCCCTGGATCAGATGAAATATGAATTACTGAACAATGAGAGTAAATTTGTCAGACATTTGAGGCAATATACAAGAGTGATGCATACACAGTGGGATTGGCCTGCGGAGCAATGCACCTAGTCCACTTGGTTGCTGCACCAAATAAATCAAAGCATGTCAACACATCAATCAGCTAAGTCTGAAAAGGAAATAAACACGACTGCTATTACTGTAACTATTAGCCTGGCCTGGAAAGGAAAACTAAAGTGGGAGTAGAGGCACAGCATGTCTCTCTCTCCTGTTTTGACCAAATTCCCTCTCCCCAGAAACAGGAATGCCTTCTGAACATGAACTCATTGTTCGGATTACTTAAATCTGACATGTTCGGGCAGATTTGCAGTTTCAAATGAACTTCTCAGCTAGCCTTAATAACTGACACACAAAATAAGCCCTTGTCCTTGGTAAGGGTCAAACCTAGTTTTCACTAGCAGCTGACTGAAAACAAATCTCCAGACAAAAAAAAACAGAGCTGAAGCTGAAGCATAAATACAGAGTACCCTACAGGGACAAAACTCATGAAAGCATAGTGAGACTTTCTGCTTTATCATATCGAATGCTGAGAAGTCTTGTTCATTTCACTTTTAATTGTGATTTAGTGTCATGAGATTCTCACAGGCTCACTTCTCCAGTCTGTCCAGGTCCCTCTGGATGACATCCCATCCTTTCAGTGTGGCAAGTGCACCACTCAGCTTGGTGTCATCTGCAAAGCTGCTGAGAGTGCACTCAATCTCACTGTCAATATCATTGATGAAGATACTAAACAGCACTGGTCTGACTACAGAACCCTTAGGGACACCACTCATAGCAGATCTCCATCTGGACTTTGAGCACTACTCTTCGAATATGACCATCCAACCCATTTCTTATCCACTGTACTGCCCACCCATCAAATCCATATCAAATCCATCTAGAAAGAAGGGTATTGTGGGGGACTGTGTCAAAGGCTTTACAGAAGTCTAGATAGATCACATCTGTAGGTTTACCCATGTCCACAGCTGCAGTTACCCCATCACGGAAAGCCACTAAGTTGGTCATAGAGGATTTGCCCCTGGTGAAGCCGAGCTGGCCGCCATTGTTCTCATGTCATACAAATGTTTTCATGTCATACAAATACATAGCATTAGGTAGAAATTTAGAGGGTAGGGAGTTCTTTCCACCTTCTGGCATATATCTGAAAACCTGCTCACGTTTCAAAGGTAAAAAAAGATTTTGAAAAATTGGATATACAGGGAAAACTCTTGTTTTGTCCTTCTCAGCCTCTACAATGCACGTGCCAAGGAAGGAGGGGGCAAGAGATCCTAAGACCAGGTGGAAAACCTGTAACTGCCAGAATCTACTGAGAATGAGAAGAGAAATGTGTAAATCTCACAAGAAACTGAACATGGGTAGAAGAAACATGCGATTAGCTGTGTATCTGTTCTGGTGGCAATGCAAGTCTCCTGAAAGGATACCTGAAAGGCTAAACCCAAACAAGCCTATTAATCAGTATAAAAAACTTGAACACAACCTAGTAATGAGGCAGCACAGGTTGTGTATCAGCAATACATCACATTTGGTCAGCTTGAGGAACAGGAATAACAAGTTGTGCCCACTCATGTGCCCTGGATAAAGGAGCCATGAAAGGCTGATGGAGAGAGACTGATAGGAATTTTAGAGAGGAATGGGCATGGTCTGATAGGTTATTTTACTTAATAATACTTCTTTATATGGGATTTTTTTCTTTTCTTAAAAAGATGTGCTAAACACACAGCCAAGATCTATTTCCCTTCTAAAAAAGTCCTTTTGAAACAACACAAAATTACCCATTTCGTTCCACCTCCCTGCCCTTTTAAACACCAACTGTTCTAACTTGCTCCTTGTGTTACCATACAAAAATATTTCAGATGTAACACTCTTGATGGCATTTCACACTTGCCCAGAGACTTGCAGCTACAGGTACCATATGGTCAGGGTGTGGCTACAAAGGTGTGTGGCAGAAAAGACAGAATATACTGTAAATTCTAGGCGTGTAAGCATCCTTTAATATTTCCGAATGCTCTGTTCTTCTTCAACAAGTCTAGTTCGTGGTCTGAGGAAATGGAGATCAAAATCTATGTATTTAAAGCAGTTTCACTTCATGTCACACAATCTGTGAGTTCTATAAATTGGACCATGAGTTTGAAGTACATTAAAGTATTTTCTTGTAAGATAACATTGAAACAGTAAATTCTCATAACTGTCAGATTTACACTTTTCCCTAAATGTGACAGAATCTATTTGTATGCAGTGGCACGCAGTCTACCTATTTGGTTATAAGAAGTCACATTCATTCATATTGATATTGATAACATTGCTGCCCATGGGTCAATATTACACAACAATTTTAGATATGAACTATGCTGAAAAGCATTATCCAAACACAATACCTATGCTGTGCCACCTAGTTGATTATATTAAATGCACTGTTACATTTTGTGCTATGATGTAAATCAGAAATGGAACAGAAAGCCATTGGTATCTAGAGTTACTCTCTCCATTTTTAAAGGTTTCACTCTGAAAGACTAAATGCTCAGTAAAGTTGCAAGTGCTCTGCAGGTGCTCAGCTTCTCTCAAGGTCAGCCCATTAGTGATTAACACATTAGTAAATACTTTTGAGGCTTGCATTTTTATAGGATCTCTCCCTTTTTGCTGGAGATTTTTTTTATGGTGGCAGTTTTGTTACTTCCTGTTGTGAGGTTCAATAAAGTATGTTTTCTAGGTGGTTGAAT
This sequence comes from Piaya cayana, assembly GCA_013389865.1. NCBI lineage: Eukaryota > Metazoa > Chordata > Aves > Cuculiformes > Coccyzidae > Piaya > Piaya cayana. The sequence continues at coordinate 79,828 of WAAB01005601.1, forward strand.
TTTTTTTTTGTTTGCTATGTATGTCAATGGAGATAAGTGTTTTAATTACTTTTTTAATGTCTATGCTTTTGTATTTTCTTCCTCTCTCTGTTTATTTCCTGCTGTTGAGATTACTGCCTCATCTCCACAGCAGGTGGCTCTTTCAAATTTGTTTTCTTTGTAAGCCTGGTAGATTTATTTTGTAATATAACTGCTCCTTTTTACTTTTTTTTATTAATGATTTCTTTACTTTGGAATAGGTATACCTGCAAGGTTTGTAAGAGTAATTCCCTAGTGATAGCTAAAGGCCGTGTTCACAGAAAAAGCAAAGTAAAGGGGGAAAAGTAAAAGAACTACAAGACACTTGGGTTATCCTTTTCTTACCCTCAAGCTAGAATGAAATCTGTGTACAGTATATGTGAAAGAACACCCATCACATCTATCAACAAAAGCCATACACAATTGCTGCAGTGCATTCTAAGTTGAACAGTTATGTCCATAACACAGTGCCTTTTAAAAACATCTGAATAAGGAGCTGGATCTGGAAGTAATGCAGACTACAGCTGTAACACCTTACTTTGTTGCTAAATTAGACACAGAGACAAGAATCTGAGCTCTTGCAAATGGTATTGAAAAAAACCACCAGGAATAAAGTAGTCAGATCAGCCAGACTAAATTTGTTCTTATAACTCAATTTCTTTTTTAAGTCAATTGTCCAATCTCAGTTCAGATGTAGTGAGAATTTCACAAGAGGTAGGCACCAGAAACTGCAGGTGGGAATTACAGGACCTAGTTAGAATCAATCCACGTGAATGATGAAAATCAGGATTATGACCATGCAATCAGTGTTGTATGTCTGAGCTTGGATTACAAAACACTGCAGCATTGCGGTCTGCCCTCATAACATTTAGTGATCAGATTAGACTGAAATCTAACATTGACCAAAATGTCCAAAGGTGAACCATAACTCATTAGCCTCACCAAAAATACCAATTCCACCCCTGATTTGGTCATATCACAATCAGTCAAGCTTTTCAAAAGGCTTTATCCTACCTCCTATCGTCCATCTCCAGTCTTAATTGCTGCTCTTAATTCTATTACAGCCAAAATACGGTACCTGTACTTAAAATATTATTCAGGTAACACTCCAGTATGACTAAGTTAATGTATTTTAGTGAAAGTCAATGTTTCAAGGTAATCGAACAAAGATCTCAAGAAATATATGGTGATTTTGCAATTCTCACTATCTGGGAATAAAATTAAGCACCATAGATTTTCAATTCCTAGTTTGTCTAGAGCACTTATCCTGTAAAAGCACTCTTTTAAAATGCATGCTACTGAACTGAAACATACAGTATCATGAAGTGTTTCTAAAACATAATTCTTTAAAGGACATACTAGAATACATGATTCCAGATTAGACAAAGATATACAGCTTCCTAAATTAGGGAACAGATGGTAATTCTAGCCTTTTTTCTCAAGTTGGAATCTGATACTTAATATTGCTGTATTTGAAGTAAGGTCAAATTGAGCATGCTTTGAAGTTAGGTGATAGTCCTGGTGAAAGGACTTGCTGAAATGTGAAGATTATCACGAAGTAAACCTCATCATAGAGAAGGATGAATGCAGAAGCCTGCTTACCTTCCCTCTGGTTCTATTCTGCCTGATATTGTTTATTGCAGGACTTAGAGCACTGAAACAGTTTGCTATGAATCTTGATTTGTAGTACATAAGAGTTCTGTAAATTGCAATACAGAGTAACTGAAGAAACATCTGCTGTAAAATATAAAGCAGAATATTGCTGCAAACCTTTATTGTGTCATCTTGGTAACATTTATTATACTGGTGACAAATCTGAAAAGGTCACTAGCAAAAATGCATTTTGTAGTCTCAGTCAAATCCACCTCTAACACAAGAATGTAACATTTCACCTAGCAAAAGAGTTTGTCCTAGTCTGCTTATAATATAGCTGAAGCAGAATTCAGGTCCTGATTGGAGTTTGGTCACTTTTCACCACTGGCATAAGCTGTCATCATTTCATGAACTGGCACAGCAGAGGTGCTTAAGTTTAAGACCTGACATGCTAATGTTGTCACTTCCTTTTCCTCTTTCTTCTCCAAGTATGTTCCTAGTATTAACATGCTAAAGGGAAAACAACGGGCTGTGTTTTCTCCAGACATCAGCCAGATACTATTTGTCAGTGTGATATGTTGCCCTACCCTAAAGGAGAAGAAACTAGCCCCAATGCTGCCTTCCATTCAGTAAACGCTGCCAAAGTGGAGTGGCCACAAAGGCAAGATCATCTCCTTGGGGACTACCTATCAATAACTTGAAAGACAAAAAAATCTATCATCTCAGAACCAAATGTCATAGAAAAGTGATTTTTATACAGTATGGGAAATCTGAATATGTAGAATTGAAAGCAAAATAAACTGGATGGAGAGACTGCGAGCAACAGAGTTCTGAAAAGAAAGCAGAAAATATTACAATAGCTGTTTGCAACAGAAACAATATCTTTTCCCAAACAGATTTATTATGACTTATCTGTCTAATACGTCCAGTTTACAGGCAGTCACGCTGGTATACTGGAATAATCAAAGCAAACAAAAATTTATAAAGGAAAAAATCAACTGTTAGCTTAGGAGAGATCTTTTCATATTATAATAATCTTTTACTTCCAAAAAACTGGAAAAAATCTTGAAAATCTTGAACAATAGAAGCTAAATATGGTAAATAAATGAGAACAAATCTGATGAAAAATATTCACAAAGAAAAACTATAAATTCTTAGTTGGTGTCACAAAGAAAAATAAATACTAGGCCTCTAAACTGCAGTAAAGTAACAGTTGGAAAAAAAAAAATCTATCAAAGGTAGTAAATTCATCCAAGTCATTAATATTCTGGAATAATTCCTTTGGTCAGATCTCAGGCATGGTACAGCAAGCAAGTCCCAGTGAGGTATACTGAGACATCATCAACTTGTACTAGCTAAAATCATCCAGTACTTCTGATATACTAGTAATATAATAGCCAATATGTGGTATAAGAGTGTTACAAATATTAGCACTGATTTTTATAATATTATTTCCTAAATTTAACAGCTTCCATTCTATTTTAATATTATGATTACAAAACTGGATCAATTATAGTTTTGCATCCTGTAAAACTATATCTCTATTAAATACTTCTAAAATAATTTCTATTTTTTAAATGTAACAAGGATTCACCTAAACCTTTATTTTTTCCAAATGTAAAAGTTTTCAGTGTAAGCCAGCAATGTCTTTCAAATACTACCGGATAACTACCACTGTCTCTGAAATTTCAATATAGGAAACAGTATTTTTTGCCCATTTTTTTTGCAAACGTATTGTACTCTTATCTTAAATCTGAGAATATTACTACACTAGTTCTGACCACATGGAAGAACAAAAAGATGTTGCAAAGCTTATTCACTAATTACTCCCTTACCATTCCATTTATGCTGCATTTTTAACCGCTTCAAGTAAACAATCTCTACATATTTAAAATGATGTCTCAAAAAAAGTCTCCTAAACATTACTCATTTCTCATCAGCACAGACCTACAACTGAAAACCTATCATCAGTGCATTCTGATGGAAAGGTAATAATTAAATCTTTTTTCTCCTTTTTTTCTCCAGTACATTATTTGACCTATGATAAAACAACCTATCAAATTTCCATTTATTATTTCTACCTGAAGGGCTTTGCCAGCTTACACAAACATAAATCTCTATTTGTCAGATTTAAACTGTACCTGTCTCAGCTGCTATGAGTGTTCATAGTTCTTGTCCCTTAAAAATTATCAAATAGCATCAACTGACATAACCTCCTTCTAGCCTTCAATGACCCCTGCAATCAATAATATTTGTAACCTGTATGCACACAGTCAAGTAGAACAGAAGCCATGCACTATCCCAGTTAACCACATTGAGCTGTGATACTGCAGTTTGCTCCCTTGTGTCTCCCATGATCAATTTTAATCTCTGGACCAAGAATAAAAGAATACAGCCCCTTGTTTCCAAATTCATCTGAAACGGATGTTATAGATTTCTAGGTCTGCACAGGAGCTGTGGATTTAATACAACCAGCAGTTAAGGAAAGAACACATCTAAGCTATCATTCATTCTCATTATCTTCAGTGTATTTGGGATGTTCAGAAGATAATACAAGACACAGGAAAATGCACGTGTACTGACTTAAAGCAAGCTCGCTTTGTTAAAATACCATCAGGTAGCAGTTATTTGTTAGAGCTGTATCCATTACTGCCACTGCAGCTAAGGTGGAGGTCAGTCACTTCGTTATGATTACTTTGTTTAAAGGTTTATAAATAGACTGCCAATATTCATTCCTTCTGGAAATTTAGTTCTGCTCTGTTAAAAAGAAACAATTATTAGAGAGAGAAAGAGTAATTCAGGTTTCCGATGGTATTTGTTCTCTCACCTCCAAAATAATTTCATTTAAAAGAAGGCAAATTTGCTAGCCAATTAGTGTAATTAGACAACGGTATCTGAATGTGGAACAGAAGGAAAGCAACTTTAGAAACCTACTCTGGTAGAAAAAGTGCTTTTTTAATGTCACTGTACCAGACTGCATGTTTCCAGAGTTCTAGTAACTGCATATTTATAGGCTTGGCTATATTGGCTCCTCGACAGCAGCTCCAGTGCCATGAATCATGTATCAAAACATTTGAGAAGACTTTCTTACTTATTTCTTTAAAGCAACATTCTGAAGAGACACTTTCAATGTGATTATGCCCCAGTGTTCACGATCACTACAGAAAAATAGCACACAGAGCTTTATAATTGCAGGTGATTAATAAGCATGCATCATCAGAGGATTTATCTTCTCAGATTGTCACATGCTGTGTGTCAATACAGAGCACACTGCAACAAATATGACATTCTTGTAACATACTGGAGGGTCAATGAGCTTTCTCACTCGGGTCATTTCCCCATTTCACATGTATGTCCTTATTGTTAAGCACATATTTATCCGCCTTTCCTTTTAAAAGCAGCTGTAACAATGAATGTTATGTAAATATCCCATTAAAGTGATATTCTCCTGCAGAAGTAGATCATCTGTGAAATATTAAAGCAACTATATAGCTACCTCTGCATACTTCCACATGCTGGAAATAAATAATTAAGGTCATACTTCAACTAGACCCTATTCTGAGTAAGGGTCAGTGACAGAAAGAAGTCATAAATTCTCTAAGCCTTTTTAAAAAATCCATTAATTAAATCTGAATTCCTTTCTCTCCATCAGCATATGTCGTATTTCATATGAAATTTGAATAACAAAGAGCGCCTTTATTAACAGATTATACCATTTTCATCAAGTGCCTGAGATTTCTTTAGGTGTTTCATATACTGCTGACAGGGCACTAAATCTGGTACTTTGGGCAAGAAATACAATGCAGTTGAACCTCAGGTGTTGTAAGGCTACTGTTTACAAAACAAACAGAGAAATGATGGTAAAGATCTTCAAATGCCTCCTTAGAACCTGTCAAGAACAAGAAGTGAAACATTATCACTAAGGACCATGGTTTGTGGGGGCAGAAAACTGCACAGGTATGCAGACAAGCTCCCTCCTCCTCCTCTCAAGTGTGGTTTTTTGGTGGCAAAGTAAAAACATAAAACCAGGAAATTTATACTTATTACATAAGCAACTAATTTTTGCAATACTTAAAGCATCAAAAAGGAGGAACCTATCTCCCTTTTCGGTCCATGAAGAGATGATCATGTCTAGAGATGATTGTTTCAGGAAGTTAAAATTAGATGCCTAAAACTGCCTGGAGCCAATGGTGCAAATACTTCCAAGAGAGTGTATGCTTCCCTTGACACAGCATCCAACCTGTGCTAATGTCCAGCTGCACAAACATACCAAGGAGGGGATATAAGTCCTTAACATCTTCTTGGTGCATATTTTTGTATTTGCAGTACTACAGCAGGAATATTCTCTCCCAGTGGAGTTTCAAATGGTAAGAAAAACAAGAAGCATCTGATCAATAAAAAGCAAATCAAGTTACACAGTCCCCATAGGTCCCTCTAACAAGGATTTCTCTCTGAAATGTTCATGCTTGCCTAATGCTGATGCTTTTAATCCTGTCACACCAGTGAGTCCTACATGCTTGCATTAGTGCTAATGTAAAACAAATGAACATTTTATACAAGGATATCCACTCTCCCCAAGTAAAGGGGTTAATACCAAAGTAAGCTTTAGGAATGTAAATTATTTTCCCCATGTGGCTGAAAAACTACATGAGTTATTCATTTAAAAATTATTAGCATATAAAATCATTATTATCTCTGCAGTTAATGTACAGATCACTGACAACCTTTTGGACCATTACAATTAAGAAAGGCAGCATCCTTACAGAAGCTGCGAAACACATTGTTTATTAAATAGCAAATTGTATCTTTAATTACTTTAAATATTATAATCAGCTGAAAAATTATTTCATAAACCTCAAGACAAATTATGTCAGAGATGGAGTACGCGTTTTGTTCCTTTATGAATCCTAAAACAGCACTTTCAATTTGCTACAGGTTTCTGTTGTACGCAAATCTGCTCTTGAAATTGCTTTCAAGTACCTAAATCTAATGCCACTGGCATAGATTTCAGATGCACTTTGTGTTATTCTTTCTTTTCTTAAACAAATTTTTTGTCAAATGTAGATTTTGGCAATTCTAAGTGTAAATGCAGCTTTTCTATTAATCCTTAGGGGGTAAACTGAAGATAGGTATCTGTGGGGATCCCAAAATCAGGCTCTTTGAAATAAAGACTATTGGGGGGGGTCTACTGTATTTTGTTATGTTGCTGTTCTAATTTGAACTAAAAGATTACTTGTTCAAAACTGTCAAGGGCTTTGAGAATGTGCTATAATGCCAACAAGCACGCACTGAGCTGATTTTAAATATTCCATACAAAGAAATCTCTTTACACTGTCAAGACACTTTTTGCAGTCTGTCCAGTATTAGATGTACCTGCCTGATGTGCTGGCTGCTATCTGACAAAGGCCAAGTGCTGTGCACTTAAAGAAACAGTTTAGGTGTTCACAAGATTAGTCCATTCACTGTCCTCTGGATCAAACCCAGACCAAGGTCATTGTTTAAACACACTAATTTCTGCGTCACTAAGACAAAATTAACACATTTAACTTCAATTATGTCAACATCAGCTGTTTGGAAACCCTAAGTTAGCCATCAGACATTCCTGGGCTAATCAATGAATCAGGAAAGCACAGAGATTATCTTCAATTCCTTCCTGCTAAAAAATTGCTACATGCTTTCTGTATCCTTTTTAGCAGAAATATTGTCCATGCAAATCATGAAGAAAGACTGAGGAGACAGAATTATTGAGCGTACTACTATAACAGTAAAAGTGAAATATAAAGAGCACCAACCTTTTCTTTTAGTTTTCCAAAAGCTTCTGCCAGTGGTCAATAATAGATATTGTATAATTTTAATATATAACCATTGATAGCATGTTGTTAAGAGTTAAAAAAATGCACTGAAGATCAAAAGATAATAAATGTGCTTACTCGCAGAACTAGTACAAAAACTTTTGAATATGGAAATCTGTTCAGAAACTTACTTGGCGCTCACAACATATCAAGTTTTGAAAAAAGTTTCCCTGCAGAAACCTAACATTAACTGTAACACAGTTAAAGGACCAAACTGAATACAGTATCTGAAACCAAGCCCTTCCTGGGTGCCACCTAAATACTCTGGTTGATTTAGGCCTAAATATCTTTGGGGTTCACGCCATGTCTTCCAAAAGATCTGTACGACTGCACATTACTGATTCACTATTAAGCAGAGAGAATGCCTTGGAGGCAAAGAACCTCAGGAATGCCAGTGTTTCAGAACAAGCCTCCTTTTGTATTCAGATGTTCAAAACCCGACTGGGTACGATCCCATGCAACCTGCTCTAGCTGACCCTTCTGGGGGCTAGACTAGATAATCTCCAAAGGTCGCCTCCAACTATTTTATGGTTATATGAAATAGCCCCCAGTTGAGGTCTAAACTATGGAAGGATTTGTGATTTTTTTTTATCTGAGATTTGAAAAATCCATTAAAACAGTCAGGTAAGAGAAAAGTATTCCCTATCAGGGAGGGCATAGATACCAGCATTCACAGAAAATGAAGAGATATTCACTGGCATTTACAGGCATTTTCCACAGCCCCTATATGTTTCAACTGGTTACAGAGCTCTCCTAGCCAGTGGCAGTGTATTAGGAGTCAGACCCTTTCTTCATCTATCCATGCTACAAAGAAATCCAGCCCAGGGATGGAGAACTTGAAAATATAGCTTTCATACAAGGCTGGAAAGTTAGTTTTTGAAACTTCTTCACTCCATAACCTCCTTCCATGCTTGCATTTTGTAACATTTATACTTGTTTGCAGAAACCACATCTTGCCAACTCACAGGTCTTTTCCCAGTACGTGATGGAGTAGAGCTTGTCTTATTCAACAAAAACATGCACTAATCTAGTAAGATAGGAGTGTGGGCCAAGGACTTTAAATTAAAAACTGAACAAAATTTTCCTCCATGACAACTTAAGCTATCAGTATATAAAAACAACTTCTTAAATATCACTACCTAAAGGTGTGTGTGTTTGCAGCATGTAAGAGATGTAATTCTGCTGCTGATACCATTTTCTTACAGGTTACAAGCAATACTGCTTGATACTGCAGCCTCCTTGAAATCCACATAAAAATCCCACCATGCAGTTGGAAAATCTTGTTTTGCACGTCCACTGCCAAATTATCTTTCAGAAGTTTCTTTTGACCAAATTATCTTTCAGAAGTCAGCCACTGCCAAATCAGTTATGCCAAACCAAACCTTTCACATCAGTATTTTTAATGATAAATTAGTTTTGTTTCACATATAAAATTACACTATGCCTGCTTGAACACCTGAACTTCAGCAACAATAGTTGTGTGAGAAGACATCAACTCAGATAAATGGTATCCTCTGCTAAAAACAAAATCTACCTCTGACTTAAGCATTTTGGCAACCACCACTTTATTTCTGATTATAGTACACATGTAGGTGGAAAACAGGTATTTACTCATGCATTCAAATACAAAATCAGATCTGGATGTTAAAGGTAGAGTACGTATGATGAAAACTATCAGCCTGATAACCCTGCACTGACAGTCACATCACAAAGCATATGCAGATATACCACTCCATGCCTCTAAGTACAGGTCTTTCCAAAAGCTCATGCCCTCAAATTTCTGGAGGGAGACATTATCATTACAGTATCTCTTGAGTCTGCAATGAAATTCTGAGCAGATATGTATGTATGTATGTATCAGACAGCTGCTTTATTTAACAGTCATCTCTGTCACCAACTTAACAGAAAAAAAAAAAGCGCCACTTTCAGAGACACATAGCTCAGAAATAAAATAATGAATTAAGCTACATTCCAGAATATTTGAATTAAGAAACTGTTGAATGGGCAAGAAGCAAAACTATTTCTAAATGCAGTCTTTGCAAGATAAAAAGACATTACTACTGAGGCACCACAGGGGAGGACTGAGGGACTTGCCTATTTACTTATTTATTCATTCAATCATTTATACAAAGAGTTTAGAATACTGTACTGAAAACAAAATTCCCAATTACATAGATTTTACAGAATGGGGAAATCTTAATTGAAGAAAGTTAATTCATACAGACAACTACGCTTACTTAAAAAGCTGGAAAGAGATGAGCAGACTGAGGCACTCAGCAAATGAAGCCATCAGGAAGATGCCATAAATGCAATGTTATCATGACATTGAAGAATAAAGGAGGAAAAGAGAATATTTAAAATTCCTGAAGCCTCATAATTAAGTGTATAACAAATACAGCATACAGAATTACTGGCTCTACTGCAAGAGGCACATAATTCATAAAATGAAGGTAGTGATATTATAGCAACACCTTCCCATTTCCATTGCATGTAAAAATGCAAATCAGTTAGGCAGACAGCAAGCTATACTCTACGCTTGACTGCATGAGCTATTTCAAAACCAATAGTAACAAATAGCACTTACTGTTTGTAGTGCTTTCTGTTTTCAAGGTGCTACAAAACCAGCCAAACCTCTAAATATAACAGAGAAACATTTATCCTTGCGCTTTACAGATGTGCAAAAAAATTTAAGTGATTTGCTGAGGATCATAGATTAGAAGCAAGGTTATAATGGCTCTTGGGCATTCTCACAATGGGATTTTAAAATAGTGGAACAGTGGAACTTTCATAAACAGAATAATTTAAAGTCTAGGAAGCATGCAGGCTATTTCTTGCCTATGACTAGTACTAATGTTAGCATTGTCTTAACAGTTATCTCCTTGCAATTGGAGCTCTGAGGGCACACAGACCACTTACACCCTACACAAGAATCAAGGTACCGAAAGAAGTGGGCAAGGTCCTTGACAGGCCACACTCTGGCCTTGGAAAGGCCATGGAGACCGGAGGAGCTCCCCAATGACTAGTGGCAGGGATCATGCCTCTGATATCTATTAATTACTGTAAAATGTTTATTTTTGTAACTATCTTCCCTTCCGTATTTTAAGGAGATGGATCGTACCTACAGATCATGTCATATCACGGCTACTTTTCCAGTAGTCTGTGCAGCGGACAGAGGCAGAAAGACTTGCACACATCAATGGGCTGCTACACCCTCACACATGTGAATGCTAATATTAAAATATTGAAAACCTAGGAATAATACATTGTCAAAGGGTTATTCAGAAAGCAAATCCAAATTAGCAACTAATCAAAAGTCCCCCTATTTTCATTGACTCCATACAGAGTAGTAAGAGCTCAGCTGCAGCAGCAGAGTGCGAGGTGACTATTCAATGAACTGTCCATTTGAATGAAATGGCCATTTGGTGTCAGCACAGACAATGGCAACCTTCCTTCATGATTACTAGTTTTCACTATTTGATCTTTTTTGGACATGTCTAATTATACATCTTCTCTTACCTGTCACCTAGCAACCTTAGCTGTGGTTTAATTATGTTTTAAAAAAACCCCCAATATATTGGCTGACAATATGCTGCTTCTTTGAGTTGAATAAGTAATGTAATTAAAACCAAAGTTTATATCATCAAAATACACACATTTCCCCATTTTTCAACATATTACAGCTGACCAGTCCGGAGAGGTATTTAGATAAATATTTATCTTTCTTTGACATTAGATCTTACTTATTTGGTATATGTCACAAATAATATTTTACAAGGAACCAAATGCAGCAAAACACAAAAAGAAAAAACCTGACATATATGTTATCAAAGGAAGGAAACTATTAAAAATGCAGCTAAACTAGCTGTATGAGGTTTTTTCCATTTTGATCATCTTTAAGGGTATTGCTCATGTCTTTCAGCTTTTATTTCTTCAGTTTGCCCTTTTTTCCCAGTTTCTGCATTCTACAATATCTAAATTTTCTTCCTTTATATTTCCATAATTTTTTCAGTTCCATTCCCTTGCAGACATATTTTGCTTGTTTTCCTACCCTTTATCTGCTACTTTTTTCCCAACTCTCCCTCACTTTTTGCAGGGTTTTCCCCTTCAGCCTTTCATTCCCACGCTCAAACCACTACCTTTGTCTCTGGAGCAGCTGAAAGTAACAAGACTCAAACACCACTTGCCTAGGGGCCCAGGGATTTGTCAGCTACTAGATGCTTTGGAGAAATTGTTTTATAGTAACTTAGTTACATTACTGCCTCAAAAAATGCCAGGAGAACTTAAAGCATTTCAGGATTGTACTTTAAAATATAGTGTGTATTTAAAATGAAAAAAACCAAAACTAAACAACACAAAAAGCAAAGCAGCTTTTTCTAGAAATGTAGCAAGTCTAGTGGAGAAATAATACCTTACACATTTGATGATTTTGAAATTTTTTAGTTTGTAGATCACTAAAAGATTAATGGGCCTGTGGAACTGGCTCACTGAAGAAGCTATGCTATTGTAATAGCTGTATATGGCAGTATCTGGCATTGACTTTTGTACTGTAGGAAGTGTGGAGATGGCATGAACATAACTGCCCAGTATCAGATAAACATATGTATACTTCTAACAAGTGTCCAATTGGCTTAAAATTCTACATTAACAACCTACACGGCAATTTTTTTTTTCATAAAGCAAGTGCTTTGAGTGGTTTTTTCTTGCTGTAACTTTTCTACAATATGTAGGTTGTTGTACTGCAGATATTTACACTCATACTAAGGTCCACGCACTGCAAGGTAAAGTGCTCTGTTGACACTGTCTGTCAAGGTAGACCCCTAGCCAAGACCAAGTTTGCTCCATATACAGAAGGCAAGCTCCCCCTCAAGCAAAGCTTATTCATACATCAGTCATTCAGACGGGGCACGGAGCATAGCGTGCACAGTCACTCCAGACACTGCATCAGAGCTGTGCAGACATGCTCATAAATGCCAATAGAATTACTTACATTGTGTAAAGTGAAGTCTGTGCATAAGCTTTTGTGAGAACAAGGCCTAACATAGTTTTAACATAAAAACATTTTACACAGCTCCTCCCACACTTCTTAAAACTGCATGCCTAATTATGGAGTGTGGCGATCTACTATAAGTGATTGATGTTGTTTTGTATGTTGTTATGGAAACAAACCAAGTAGGAGTCTCTGTTTTGCGTATAGAATTTTGAGTCAGATTTTACAGTAAATAACTAGGCTTTCCAGTGTATAAGCAACAGCACCATATGGCCATTAATCTCTACCCAAAGACTATGTCCTCACTTGCCACTGCTCGTTAAAACTAAGGTCTTCCCAGGAACAGAATTAAAAAAAAAACAAAAAATCAATGGACCTGCTCCATCCTGTCCTGGTCACTGAGCAAAAAAAACGTGGTCACTTCAATTAAGGACAGTTTATTTGTGTGAACATTTGACAAAATAAATCAAAACACTCAGAAGAAAGCAATGTTTAAATCAAAGACGAGTTGACAAATTTTGCAGCTCTTGAGACAGAACACCTGCCCTGGGGATGCTACAGCCATTCACAGCAATCCGTGGAATCTAAGTTCCCATCAGATGAATGACATATTTAAGTTAAATACATATTTAAGTTCCCTAGGGAACTTACTATTCAAAAACCAGATGTTTGAAAAAAGGTTGTGAATAAGATGAAAGGTGAAAGCCACATAAAGAAAGAAAACATCAAAGGGGCATGGCTGTGTAAGAAAATAACATTAATTTTGCTTCCGTGGGAGTTAAATGACCTGGACAGACTAGATCATTATTTCTGTCCTAATAATTTTTTATTTGTGAATACAAAGTTAAACTTGAGCACTGCATAACTGAATCCAGCTCTGTGTTGTTGCCATCTCCTCTCCCTGACAACAGGACTGACTATTCCAGCATCAGAAGCTCCCTCATTCAGGTTTGATGCACATTCTCAAACACACCACAGACTGTCTTTTAGGTATTGCACTGATTCCTTGCCAATACTCCAGCCACTTCACCCCCAGAGGACATGACAACTTTCCTTACATCACCGGGAGCTAAAGGAGGGGAATGGAAACTGCCCCAGTCCTGCTTCATCATCTTCTTATTATGGCTCTTCATTCTACTACTGATTCCAATTTTTCTTGCTCGTAGTTTTGCTCTGAGTATAATATCACTCTGGTTAGGTTGACAAGCTTCCTCATCCATTCCTAGACCAAGAAACACTTCCGCTGGGAAAACACTAACAATGATCCTCTTTTGACATCAGATATTTATGCTGCCCTAGCACTCTGCTGCATCCCTGGATGATTTCTAGCCAGGCCTTAATGTGATCTCATTAGTTATCCTGTAGCTTTGGGTACATCTAGCATACACTCATGTCTGTGTGCAGCTAATGACATAACCTCTTCCTAACTCTTCTAACTGCTAATTCAGACATCAGGCTGGAATCTAGCTGAAGGTTGGAGCTTAAATATCCTTCCTAGTGCACAGAACAACAGTTTGTCCACCATTTGAATAAGCACTGTGAACTGTGTTTACAATAAAGCATTCAAGAGGACTAAGCAGAATAAACATCAGTCTTTCATACAGGTTAGCTTGCCTGAGCAATGTTTTAAAAAATTTGGGCCACGTTTTTCTTTCTATTTGAGAAGGGAGAGCAATGCTGATTAGATGGCACAGAAGGTGAATCATAGGACTTGTAAAATTACAGAAGCAGGTAACAAGAATATTATAGGATGTTTCGTAAGTGATATAATTTCAATTACTTTTGATAATAAAAATCCATTGCAATTAGGATTTGATTTACACATAAATGTAGCCATAGGGCTGCGCTTCTAAAAATCTCAACCGAGTACTCGATTCTTATCTGAAAGTGAAACCAAGATTGAATAACCACCAGCCAATGCTACTTCACTACAGTAAGAATAACTAATACAGAGGGAGTGAAATGAAAAGAGCTAGCAATGCATTTCCCCCCCAGCATATCAAGCAGGTTTTCATACGGAAGCAGTGGTCATCAATCACTACCTCATTACCAACCTGTCATCTGGGTTTAGGCTAAATGTATTCTGGCTTGCTGCCATACTAAATGTTCAATGAAACATCCTTAAGGCTCTCTACAAGTTCAGCTGAAGTCGCACATGCTATACATCAAAAAGGAACATTAGCGTTATCATAGCTTAATAAATAGTGCCATTCTGGCACTGAAATCCTGTGTTCTAGAGCTATCTTCCATTCCCAGTATTATAATGCTTAAGTAAACAATCTTGCTGTCTTGTGTGAAGTTTATTTAGTGATAAATGTGTGCAAAGATAATTAGTCAAACTGTTATAGATACACTTCCAATCCAGCTGAAGAACATGATTAAAAATAGCATGGGATTTTAACAGTGCACAATGAGCTTTAAGCATAAGTTCATAATTCTTGCATATTGCAGTTTATTATCCAAGTTTCACTGCATTGGAAGACAATGCTGACAGCTGAAGGACCTCAAATCAATATCCTTTCAAAATAACATTGGCTTGAATACGGGACTTACACATACCTCTGGGATGCAATACAGCCACCAAGATGACTGCAAAACATATTTCAACAGCTGTGAAATACTACTTGTTTGAGGAATAACTTCTGACTTAAATAAGAATACTCACAATTAGTCACTTATTTCCATGCACACTTGGGGCACTAAGTCCCGAATCTGTTTTCAAATTTAAAAATGCCAATAAAATTCACATCTAAAGTTCAAGAGGCACCCTAAACCAAAGCCTAACAAAACATTTTTATATATGTGAATCAATTCAGTCACTGAATTTTTTGTTAAATAACAAAAAAATATAGAAATTTCAGAATATTTTTTTGCACTGTATTAAAACTTTCATTTATAAACTCTGCATTGGTCGTGCAATCAGGCCACATAATTCCTCAACTAAAATATGAGAAATGACTCCAATATGTTCAGTCACACATTTTCCAAGTGATTTTAAGAATCTAGCAGGAAACTTGTCTTGACTGGTAAGTTGGGCTTGGTCTATGCAAAACACATTGAACTTAAATAATTATCTATATCTGACACTGTTCCTTCCCATTATGTATTGATCTAAATAAAACAGTAGCTGCACCAACTCTTAAGTACAACTGGTAGGGGAGAAAAATTACATCAGCCAGCATCCTTTCTTTTCTAACATAGATGTAAAGAAAAAGCTACGTACCAAAGAGTGTTCCCTACGTTACTGTACCTCAAGAGGAGCTAGGAGCACTTTCAGCAAATAAAGAATGATTGTACGATGTTTGGATTGTGTCCTTCTTGAGAAGGGATGGCAGAAGATGTTTTCAAGGCACATGTCCTGCATGGCAATAACAATGCTGGATGCAGAGTCCTTCTCCCACATGTCCACTGAGGCATACATACATTAGGAAAGGTAAATCGCTTTTTTTAACTGAAGTTCTGACAAACGGGAGACTGATAAATGATTCTTTGGTCTGAGCAAGGCTTATGACATATATTACTGCTTAAATCAGGCTGTCCCATTCCTCTTTGATTGTCTCATCCTCTAAAACACTTAACTAAAACTCAATGTTGGGAAAAATTTGGTTGTCTGTGGAGTCTCAGCAGCAAAGGCTGGATTTCTGGATATATATCTGGAGAATGAACTTCCATCTTTAAGTTGTCTCACTTATTGTTTGCGTATTCCACAACGTTTAAGTTCTCTTGTGCCTTTAAGGTAAGATCTGTGCAATGAAATGGTGATGCTTGAATAGAATTTTAGTGCTTAGAAAAGGTGAGATGTCAAGGAGCAGTAATACTTGCACATGTCTGGCACTTCTCAGAGCACTAAGAGTGTATTTTGTGTGGTTCAAGGCTGCAAAGAAAAGTCATGATAATTTTTTCCTTTTTCTATTTCTACATATATACAAAGTGCCGGACACCAAACTTGTTGCTAATAGTGTGTAATAATATAGCTTAAAAAGCTTACACACTTCACTTAAGCTAAATGTTAGATGTAAAACACATGGCTTCAACCAAGTGCTTTAATAATAACTTCAATGGAAACATGATCAGAAAATATATTTTTAGAAGTTAGACATGGTTAGGCTGTATTTTTTTTTTTTTTTAACAAAGATACTAAAGAGAAGTATGAAAAAAACCAAATACGTTGCATGTGAAAATGTCACTGGATCCTTGACAAAGCCTAGACTGTTGTCATAGGACTACAGCACTAAGCAGTTCTGTCTTTAACCCTAACCTTAATTCAGTGGCATTTTAAAGGCCGCCTACTACACTGTTAGCCAGCTTAATCCAGAAGCTGAAAGTAATCACTAAACACAACAACAATGAAATAAGGCATTAAGAGATATATCAATTAAAGTTGTACTATCATGTTCTGGTGTATTGGGGGCACAAGGCAAGGACAAAAACTGTGCTTGGCTTTTTATGTAACTTTGTTTACAAAAGAAGCCTGCAAATTGATTTGTAGGAGGTCTGTTCTCTTCCATACCTGACATCTTATAATCTTAGCTACCTGATCAAGGAGTTTGGATCTAGATATTCCAATGCAGAAGTTGTTAGATTTACAGTGCTTCTAACAGTTTTTGCTTCTGAAGTTTTAATTTGGCTGCTAGACTAAATTATAGTAACATCCATGTAGCATTAGTATGAATTCTGATTATCTACTTCTTTAGGTTTGTTTGGTTTGGTATTTCTTCCCTCCCTGCCCCTCCTAAAACATACATTGGTCAGGATCCTGTGAAAGCTCAGAGGACTTAGTGTCCAGCTGTTCTTCCATATGTTTTCTAGGCCAACACCTGCTGCAAAGATACTACCAAGACCTCATGGCTGGCAAGCTGCTCTAATTCCACTCAGCTTGTAGGTTGAAAGGTCACTCCTTTAATGTAGTCAGTTTGTGGCTTCCACATTAAAGAGAGGGAGTTGCTATCACTGCTGGAGTTCTATTTTATGAAATCCAGTGACAGTAAAACCAGATGCCCTCCACTTCCATAATGGCTTTAACCGTCTAGTATATCTTAGAAAAATAACTTCTAGGGTCTGATGAGAGGATGGGCAACCTCTCCATGAACAAGAGAGCCTTTTACCTCAAAGCTATGACATTACACAAAGACCCTAAAGAACTGGCTGAAGGCATGGTCTGAGGATAAGACTAATTTCCTCCTCTTCCTATTTCAGAGATACTATGAAAAGAGAACAGAAGATAAAGAGGCTTTTTTTATATTCTCTAACTCCCACTGTTTAGAAGCCCATAAGATCAAAACAAGATGAAGAACAGAGCAGGTTTTATGTGAAGAACAAATACTATTAAGAGAATTTAACAGGATCTTAAACAAAACTTTTAATAAAACAATGATGACCCTAAGAAACTAAATACAATGTGACTACTATGTTGCAGCCATTCAGCACTAAATTCCACAGGCAAATCAGAGTGTGGAAACAGGTTCAAGGGACACAGTAGTACATCGTCTCATTTTAGTTAAAATTAGCACACCTTATTAAAAACTTCTGCAGGTTATACTTTCTTTACACAATAAGAAAACTTTTTTTTTTTTTTTCTGGCTAGAGTTTATACACAGCTAAGTAATCAGTGCTGAATTGAAAGACAAAAAGTCTTTTGGATGCCTACTGAATTAAAGGCAACACAAAAGTAAGGAAATGAATAAGGTATACACAAATAATAGACGGAGATTTATGGAACAGGATAGACTAGAATTATCAAATAATCCCCACTGCAAAGAAGTGCTCTACTGTCCCTGACCTGGCATAAGATGGGAAAATGGGAAGGCAGGCTGTATTTTTCCACTGTCTCACTGTACCTCCTTCCAAATGTAGAGAAAAGGCAGTTTTCTCTAGCACAGGAGTCAGAGCATTCCAGCATGTCTGAACAAATGTTGCAGTTTCCTGAAGGTGAGTTTATACTATCACATGCTCTACACGATCCAGATTACATGGCTGCTCTGCATAGAACCAAGGGACCTTACACTGGATCGACACACAGACACAAGTACCACAGAAAGAATAAGATCACTCTATAAGCCAAGAGCAGTTTGGAAGACTACCCAGCAACTACAAGACCAGCTTAGAAGTGCAAAAAAAGTTCAAGTCTTCATGTACAAGTCACTGTTCATTTTAAAACATGCAGCTTACATTGGGAGAAGAGCATGAGACCTTTTCACACAAACACATTTACAGCAAATATAACAAACTTTAACGACACTACCTTCTAATGACACTACAAATGAACTATTTTTTTCCAATTTCAGTGTTAAAATTGCATCAATAGATTTTTTTGCTTTTACTATATTCCTAAGAGAGAAGCATTTCTGTTCATGTGTGCAGTTTCACCAACTGTATATGATGCCAAATGTAAACATTTAAGGGATGTTTCAGCATGTCAAGTTTAGCCCCCATTTCTGTCTCAATGATAAATGAAAGAATTCCAACTAGGTTGATTTTTATGAACCAGTTAAATGATTTGTATTCAGAACAACATTAAAAATCCCCATGACAAAGTGTACTTGAGCAAAAATACCCTGCTTGTGACACATCCTTTACAACTAATGTGTTTTCATTTTTCACATGTTGCATCTCATTTATTTTATTCAGGCACACATAGTTAAATCTACAAGATATGGTAAGCTTCCAATACCTTTGAAATAATAAATCATTTCTTACCAATGTTTTCACCCACTGCAAGGCTGCTGCTCATTAATCAAACGTTATCAGTATCTATCACTGCCCAGCACTAAACAGGAAAGGCACCTCATTTTGAGTTTTGACTTTTATTCACTGGTTAGTCCCTGACCCTTATGGTACCCCACGCGTATTAGAAATATGAAAACGCCTACTGCATGGTAGATCTTACTACAAGGAGTTTTAGAAGGAACGTTACACAAGCAGAGGCATATTTTTCTTCTAGAACTGAAAGAAACAAAGTCAAGCTGCTCTTTAAACTGGCAACACAAATGCAATCACATTGTCTTCAAAGCTTTTTTTCAGCCCATGTAAGCATGTAAGCAAACTATTTCTGGCCTAGATCTTTTCATATCTGAAATTATAAAATAAATATATAATAGGCACTATGCAAGGTATGTTTTGGTTTTGATAAATTATTAAAATTTCATTTTAGAAAACAGTGCATAGGATATAATACATCTTGAACAGCACAAACCTACAGGGAAAAAAATAAAGAAAAATGGTACAATGCAAGTAAAAAGTTGTGTAATAAAAAATTTCAATTGCCTTTTGATCACTGAGAAATTACTGGATTCATGCCATAATGCAAAATTAAACTTGCATTACTTAATTTGCTATTTTGGTCGTTACACATTTTTTCCAAAATACTGGAATAGAAATTAAGTTTGGGGAAGTAGCATAAATTGCAAATGGTTAAGAATGAAGATTTCTGTAGTTCCAAGAAGTAGCCTGAATGTGTGCCAGCAAGAACAGTCTAGCTTCTTCACAGTGCTTTTACAGTACTGAGCATTTGTATAGGCCTCTTACTGCTAAATATCACTATTCTCATATGATAGTACAGAAGAATGAAGAGTCAGCCAGAAGGCCAATAACCAGTGTACAAACCTCACTCTCAGCGAAGCATCACACCACATTGTTTTTCTCCAATGGTCTGCTGTGATGCATGATTTATATTTTTGTTGTTAACCAAGTGAAAAATTAAAGGTAATGAATAACAAGCATAGTGAGTATACAGAAGTGACTCAGCTACAATGTGTATTTTCTATGCTCCAATACAATAAAGGGTGCATTCAGTACATTCAAGGACCCATAATTGCATTTGAAAAATAAGGAAGCAACTTGCCAACGTAGCGGGTGTATTAAGACTCTTATGTCCCTATGATTTAAAAAGTGCTATGATTTAGAAACTTCTTGTACTTATTTTTTACAGCAAAGTTGCAGAATATCAAACTCAGAAGCCACAAGCAACAGAAAAATGTAAACAGTTGCTATGTGGTCACCCAAGTATGTAAAATCTTCTTAGGAGGTTTGTTTTGTTGTTTCAAAGCAACCCTTATATAACTCTCTAAACATAAAGAAATCTTCTCCCAAAACATTTTAGACATAATTTTTTGCCTAGAAAGGACCGTATCAGTCTATAAGAGCAGCATCACCCTGTGTTTCCCAGTGAATGGAAAAGCAATCACATTTAAGTCACCTGTATATTGAAATAATTACCTGTGATATTTTCAATGTCTAACTACTAAACAATATACCAAAACTGTAACATTAGACTAATAGTTTCTTTTAGAAGATAAGTTTTGTTCTCATTTAAAAAATCCAGTATATTAGGGAAAATATATATGTTGTACTATTGAGAAATGGTCTCTGATAATGGTTAATGATGTCATCTCAATATCAATATCAATCCGATACTGAAATTTCCTATCTACTAAACCATTAGAATCTATTTAAAAATACCCAACAAACTCAAACAACTGCCCATTATCATTAGTCACAAACCAACAATGAATTATTTCTAACAAAAACCCCTAAGACACCTGCTGTCAGTTATACCATTTTCCATTACATTAATGAAACAATAACAAACAAAACCTTGACAATTCTTAGATATTACCAAGTAGAAACTTGTGGTGTAAGTGACTCGTAATTTCCACACAATTGCAGTATTAAAGATTAATTGGCTGAAACGTGTTGATCTTTAAATTGCCATTATTCGTTTTTTTTCTTCCTATGAAACTAATCAGGAAAGATCATTAGAGGGAATGTTGAATCATCATACTAGCTGTTGAATGCATTTTCACTTTCTCTAATGGTTTATGTTCAGCTTACTACATTTTTTGCACAAATGAACAAACAGTAGCCAAAGGATTTCCTATGAAAGAAAACACTGACAAGGACAATGTTTGGAAAATCTTTTCCTTTGTTAGATAAACATGTAATTTCTATTAGCATTATCCAAACACTCTGAGTACTTAGCATGCTTATTTCTGTCTTCTAATCTTGTAAACATTGTTTTATAAAGACAATTTACAATAAATTTAGCATTAATACACTGAAAGCAGTGACAGTACAAACAGCAACTCTTAATTACTGTATATGCCCCACATCTTCTGACATCACCAAGTGACAAATTGTGAATATAGTTTGGTACTATAAAATGTGTGCAGAAGACTATGTGACTTTATGCACAAGGACTGTCAAATTTGAATGCCAGTCTATAGGATACACCAGTATGCTATTCAAACTCAGAAAAATATTTGCAAACATGTTAGCCTTTCTTTTAAAAGATTTGCCATGTGATAAATATTACAATGTTTATATTCTTTATGCTAATTACATACACAGTATTAATAATCATTAACATATGTATTGACACACTGTCTTAATTTCACAGTAAAAACAACCATATGACTGGCATCTCTGAAAAGTACAGATTAGAACAGGAAAGAACTATTTTCAAGGATCGTGACTACAAGTTGTTCAAAATCCTGGATAATCTCTATCCATTCAAAATTTGAGGAAAATATTTACATAGCTCAATGATTACTTCCTATCATGAACATGTTAAATTTTCTTCTCAGATATTTGTTGACTTTAAAAACTACCATCCCATTAAAACTAGAGATCTGGAAGGCACTGGGTGTGCCTTCCCACAATGGTATTGCATTGGATAAGAAAATTATGAATAGTACTGGAATAGGAAAACTTTTCAGTTAATGTGTTGAGCCTGAAGGAAAGACTGAGGGATTCCCTTAGGCACAGACCACAGGCTAGGAAGGCTACAGGTCTCTGAAGGCCCTCAGACTCTGAATCTTCACCCAGCCAAACAGAATCATTAGTGAGTGCGCCCCAAGTTAAATGAAGAATCAAAACTGGCCTCAAGCACACCCAAGTATCAGAATTTTTCCCATTTACAAATGAGGTAACTGCCATGCATTACACCAAACTGTTCCTAGATCAAAGGCCTGACTACCTGCAATGATGAAAAGGGAAGCAGATGACTGAGAAGCAGAAGACAACCACTGGGTCAGATAGAAACACTGAGCTCTGCCCAGTGGTTGCTTCTTAGGGACCGGTCACCTGAAGCAGAGAAGTGGTAGAGCAAGTTTTCCCAAAGCAATCTCTAAAAGTCCTTCAACATGTACTACAAATACACCACACAAATCCAGGTTTTGTCTTAACTTGCCGATTTGTCAATTCTATTTAACAAGCAGATACACCGTTTACTGAGTGAACAGTGAAAGGAATATGAGTTCAGAAATATATTTATGAGACATAAATGTCTACATGAAAACTGGTTAAAAATGTATTCATTAACACAAAACTGTGCTTGCCATCTTCCTCCCCAATAACTGACACTAAACAAGTAAGATTTTGCTCTATTTCCTACTTCTGGGCAATCTTCACAAATAAAAAAATAAATTAACAAGCCTAGGTTTTTAACTACCCTTTAGCCTTCATAAGAAAGACAAAATAAAAAAGGAATTCCTAAATCTACTGTTTAAATTCTGTATTGTGTCAGCCTTCCTGTAGTATTCATTAGAACAATGTTTCAAAAAGTGTCTGCTTGCATTAAGTACCTATTGGACTATGCACTGTCCTTACAATGAAATAAGAGCTCAGCTAAAGTAAACAGACAGGCACCAACTTACCAGCTGTATTTTAGTGAGTTGTTTATTCTAGGCATGAATATTAATGTGGAAATAAAACGACGGCAGCACAATTAATACTTGTGCATCTAGAAGAGAGGACTGATGGCACTAACTTTCAGAAACAACAGGTAAGTATGGTAAGCTGTTTTCTTTAGGCATAAAGAAGTGAAGTATGTAGCATTGGGATATGAAAATGCAATATCTAACATCACCAGTTCAATATTTTATTTTCTTACGTACGTCTCAAACATCAAAATGCTTAAAAATAAAAATAGTATTAATCACATTTATTTTGTCATTAAATTTAGATAAGCATTTCTTCAGGGAAACTGTCCAGCATCTTAGGAAGAGACAGGAGAGTGTTTTGTAAAATGTGCAGTAAAGATTGTTATGCTAAGCAGTTTACTGGTAGGAAAGATAAGTAAATAAAAGCATGAAAATCTGTGTAATTTGCAAGCAAATAACTTAAGGATGCCCAAGGGCAGATTATTAGTATTTTTTTAAAGTGTCCTAAGCATTAATAATAAATAAGTTGGTTTGTACTTTTGAGCCCTAAAAGCTCTCAACTGCCTACTGCTTCCATCGTGCATTAAGAATGTTCCACCAATATCCAGAACAGCAGTGAAGACTACAGAACTGGAAGAACAGTTTACTACAAATGCCCATAGTAGAAAAACATGCCTCGAGCATAAAAATTCTTGGATGTATGTACATTGTTGATCTCCAGGAAAGATGCTGCACTGGGAATAAAAGCAAATTCAAATATCTGCTAAAAGCATGTAAGAACAGGTTCCTTGACAGATATCCTTTTCTAATACAAGTATATTCCTTTTGTTTGTTAATAAAAAAAAAAAAATTAGATTAACCAGTAGCACAAGACGAGAATAACATGAATATGAAGGACTAAGAAGTTTTGTATTAGAACCAACTGATGGTTAATTTTTTTCTTTAACACTCTTCACACAAGACACGAAAAACTGAAGAAATTCAGTGTTATAGAAGGGTGCATTCATTCCCCAAGCTGTGAGCCATGAGCAAAGGCTCTCCTAAAGGCAGACTATAAAGAAGTCCTATACTTGACTGCACAGACTTGAGGATATAAAGCTACTAAAGAGTGTCCAGAGGAGGGCTGCAAAGTTGGTCAAGGGTTTAGAGGAGACGCCATATGAGGAGAAGATAAGAGTCACTTGGTCTGTTCTGCCTCGAGAAGAGGAGACTGAGGGGAGACCTCATCACATTTTACTGCTTCCTCACAAGGGAAAGAGGAGGAGCAAGCATTGATATCTTTTCTCTGGCGACCAATGACAAGATCCAAGGGAACGGCAGGACAATGTGCCAGGGAGGTTTAGGTTGGATATTAAGAAAAGATTCTTCACTCAGAGAGTGGTGGAACATTGGAATGGGCTCTCCAGGGAAGCAGCCATGGCACCAAGCTTAATAATATTCAAAAAAAATTTGGACAATGCTCTCAGACACATGGTATGAATGTTTAGGTTGTCCTATGCAGGCACAAGAGTCAAACTTGATGATTCTTGTGGATTCCTTCCAACTTGGGNAAGATAAGAGTCACTTGGTCTGTTCTGCCTCGAGAAGAGGAGACTGAGGGGAGACCTCATCACATTTTACTGCTTCCTCACAAGGGAAAGAGGAGGAGCAAGCATTGATATCTTTTCTCTGGCGACCAATGACAAGATCCAAGGGAACGGCAGGACAATGTGCCAGGGAAGGTTTAGGTTGGATATTAAGAAAAGATTCTTCACTCAGAGAGTGGTGGAACATTGGAATGGGCTCTCCAGGGAAGCAGCCATAGCACCAAGCTTAATAATATTCAAAAAAAAATTTGGACAATGCTCTCAGACACATGGTATGAATGTTTAGGTTGTCCTATGCAGGCACAAGAGTCAAACTTGATGATTCTTGTGGATTCCTTCCAACTTGGGACTTTCTATGATTCTATGATTCCTTGGGACTTCATTTCACACAGCCACAGTTCAATGTGCAGTTTTGATCCAGTTCTGTACTACATCTAGTACTAGTCTTCTCAAGGATCTTTATTTAAAAATATATATATTTCTAATTTAATTTTAAAACTATGCGGGTTATTGTAAGGCAAAATTTTGAATTGGCTTTGTCCAATCCTGCCATTACTCTTTATTACTGTTGCTCTTCAAACTGTTCAAAGCACTCTCTCTGACTTCATGACCCATCTTGATGATTTCATTCTCATTCTAACAACAAAGTCTCACAGGTTTTTACAGCTAAACTGATATCAATATTTTGGTTTGCCAAAATAAAATGCAATTCCAAGTGTCTTCCTCAAGTCTGCACCTGGTATTATCTTTTACTGCATAAGGATACTGATGCCTGAAAGGCCACTGTTGTCACCATTTAAAATTCTGGGTGAAAAGCACCATCTTTGCAACATTCTGAGACAGTGACAAACAGCAATAAAACCAACAAAGAACCTAAGCTCAGAATACTTTTCTTTTGAGAATTTAGCTGATTGTGTTTCCAACAACTTAATTCTTTCCAGCAATACCTTCCTACATGTTATTTTTATCCCTTGTTTGTTGTGTTTTACCACGGTTTTAGGCTTCAGCTCCTTGTGGCAAAAACTGTGTCATCTATGAAGTATCAAAATACTTATGAAATAGTAAAGCGATACAAAACACCATCCAAAACACCACAAAAAGAGAAGGATTGATGATCCTAAGAGCCTAAGGCTGCACAATGCTTGAACTACAGTTCCATCTTTAACCAAGATGCGTTAAGTTTTACATTACGCGCTACATTACTACCGAGCCAAACAGGTCTTCACAAACAGGCCTAAAAGCATTTTAGGGAACATCTTAAATGCCAAGAAACAGAAAATAATTCTGAAAAACAACCAATGAGCACAGAAATCCCCTATCTGTTTTCAAATGACTGCCTCTAAATTTTACCCTTTGGAGGTGATAAGTGAAATAGCATGACAAAAATTTAAAAAAAANAAAAAAAAAAAAAACAAAAAAAACAAATGATTCAGAAATACAAGGTAAAACAAAACCTGAGAAGCAAACAAATAAAAGTTTGCTCATGACCTGAAATGAGAACTATTTTGAATATGACATATTTCTTCCATAAATGTCTGTGCTGGCCATGGGCCTACAGGCCCCATATGCAGATTTCATGTCCTCCAAATTTAGTTTATGAATCAGGAGTACGATGCACAATTTTTTCGTATAGCACAAGCAAAATGAACATCTGTTCACTTTTTGCCATGTAGGTTTGTATCTGTGTGGGTGGGTGTGAACAGAGCTCTTGATGTGTAATATTCTTCCCATCTGCACACCAGGTGGCACTGCATAGTTAATCAGAAGATAATAACAGGCATGAGGAGATTACTTACTTTTTGGGGAAGAGACAGTAAATCAATCTCACAGGGTTTTTTTAAAAACAAGGTACATCAGTGCTTGGACTTCTAATTTCTTTTTTTGGTGTGTAATTTCATTCCAATCAATGGAATCATCTGATTATATTATTGTTTGAATGGTATGTTAATTAACTATGAATGACTGCAATTATCACAAAGGTTCTTTCCACAAGGGATTTAAATTTTTTAATTTTTTTTAACGTATAGCTTTAACCCTTGCAAGCAGGATAAACTATTTAGGATATATCCAAGGAACAATCTGCTTGGATTTACCCTGTCTGCTCATCTAACCTATCATTTTGCAGTATTTAATAGAACCTGTGAATACCCTAATAAATGAAACTGACTTCATAGCAATTCAACAATGCAAGATGGAGGAAGAAACAAGAAAACCTGATTATTAGCTGCATTTTTCCTGCAAGAGAAGTTAATTCAAAAGTCAGTCAGTGCTGCAAGTTTAAGCCTATGGACACTAAAGTTTAAGCGTGTAAGCAATTTCTGGGAAGATTTCTTCAAAATATTTTACCAAATAAAACAAATATCTCATGATATATTTTTATCTGATCTTATATGTAAATGTTACATAAAACTCCTGAATTATGATAAAATATTATAAAGAGGTTTGCACAAAAGTCTGCAGAAAGTATGTTTACAGAGATAGCTTTTCTGTATACTTGTTTGTCATTTGAAATATGTCTTTAAAAACTTGAAATATTTAAATAATTAATTTTCATTCAACCAATTTTTTGTTTGCGTTTACTCTTTCAAAACGAATATGCAATGTTGTGTGGAGTCTTAAAAGACAGAACCACAGAATCCTGTTTTCCAAAGAAGATAGCTGAACTTAAGGCAAGATGAGTTATATAAGCCTAGTATTTGTGCATTTTCTCTGATAGCCAAGCAAGACACATACGTACAGACATTTTTTTAAGATTTTTAAGTACTCTACCCTGAAAATCAGCCAACAAAGTAATGTAAAGCGTTCAGATACCGTGCACTACCTTACTATGCTGTCTCTGAGGACCATGTGCTCTCTCCTCTAGCCCCTCACCCCATCATTGATTTCTCCCTTTGCTCTCAGCATGCCTATTCTCTATTGCCCTGAGTCTCTATGGTGTTTACAGAAGGCAGCAACTGACACAAGACTTTTTTCAATTTTTTCAAATAGCAAAATTTTTATTTGATTTGTCAGCTTAATCACAAACTCCTTACAAACATTCCCAATTGAAAAGCAAAGCTGATTCTAGGTGGAGTATGTTGAGTGTAATCTATCAAATCTGGAAAAGATTTTTTTTTTCTACACATAATTTTAGAGGCTAGTTTTAAAACTTTGGAAGTTAAATGGGAAGATTTCAATCCTATCAATGTCTGTGAAGAAAATAAAACAAAAAGACTTGAAAGAGGAAGATAAAATTTTCATTTTAAAATTCTGTTTAACGACTCTAGTACTACATCTCTAACCCTTAATCAGCATTTTTAATTGCCCAATGAAACAAGACTTAATAAGTTTAGAAACAGCACCAAACTAAATCACAAAGAAAAAAGAACTATAAAATACAGCCGAGACTCTCAGAATACTTTTAAACGGTTGCTCCTCCCATTGTTTGGCTGCTGTCATTCAGTACTGTGAAAAAATTCTCATGCGTGTTCTCGTCTATCATTACTTTCGATGTGAGAAATGTGACATTTCATTGAACATGTGTTTGTTCAGTAGGCACAGAACACAAAGAGAAACGGTACAGACTCATTATGGAAAGAAACTGCTGTTGTTGGAAGTTTTATAAAGGCTCTATTGCATTAATATAGCTAACCCTAGAAATCTTTAACCCCTTGGTTTGTCCTCCATCTTTCACTGCCTGCATGCACGGTCACATTACTGTCCAGTGTCTTACACATTACTGCAAACGAGAGATGACAGGCAGACATGGGGGTACAAAGAGAGACCAACTTCATCACGAAAACAAGGTAGCTTCCAGTAACAAAACTTTGAAGGAACACATAATCCTTCATTAGCATTTATAGCCTCTGTTTTGTAATACAAGCAGTGAACACATGGTTTAAACAAGGACTATGCTTTAGATACCTTCTTTTGTTAAAATTCTGTCTCTGTCCCTTTACCTAGCATCTATAGGGCACAATGCTCACCATATACATATTTAACCAAAAAATATTTCATATTAGGATGATTTTATTAAGGTCAGAAAATAAACACACCTACATAAAACAAACAAAGTGTAAAGTGCTCAGTGGTCATTTTTGCTAACCTTTAACTGAACTGATATTTTAAATTTATGAGTCAGAATGCAAAGGAATCATACTGATATTGCAAAAATGACTGATAATTTTCCTAAATTCTAAACTCTCAGAAAACAAGTGTTTATTTATGAATTAATTCCTCATTGGTGAGATATCATCAAGCAGTTTGAAAGACACATTAAATCAATAAAGATAAGTTGGACCATTGCCTTGTATACAATTACATCAAAACATGACACAACAAATTCCTATACAGGGATAGTTTCTAACAATGTGAGGATTTAGGATTACACAAATCAGAATGCTCTGTACTGTAATCACATGACAGAATAGACCTGCAAAGCTTATTATGCTGCATACCCAGATGGTAAACAACAGTTGTCGTTGTACTAAGAATTACATCTCTGTAATCAATAATAGGAAGGAAGAACAGTTGGACAACTTGTTTCCTATTATGTTCACTTAGGCAATGTCTAGATCAATAAAGAGCATTAAGCCTCATACCAACTGTAGACGATGCCTGCTCCACATGCCTATCATATGGTAGCAACGGGCCCAGCTGTACTTCAAAATACTTGTAAATGGATAATAATTCTAAGCTACCATTAAAAAGATGATTCAAATAGCAGGCAGGTGTAGGATTTTTTTTAGCATATGAGAGAAGACAGACCTGCGAAGCCAGTTTTAGTATGTCAAAGTCAGTTTATTTTGTGAACCTGTTCCACAATTACATTTCACTACAGCCTATCTGAAGAATGTTACATTTCACATGGAGAGAAGAAAAAAGCAACAGAACATGGTATCACTGGCTTACGTACAGACTTAGTAATTACGTGCGTATAGTAAGCTGTTCACAAAACCTGAAAACTTAACTTGTGTATCACTCCTGGCCAATATAATAATTAACTACAAGTAATTTTTTAGTTCATTCTTTTTTAACTATTTAAACAAACAATAGATCAACCCATTCAATTACATTCTAGTCCTACTTAAAAATCTATCATGTAAATGTGAAAATTTCAACAACTGTCTTCAGGTAGCTAGCTTTAGCTTGCCAGGTTTTCAATTTTCCTTATATTCTATAGTCCCATAATGCATCAATTTAAAGCTGTCTCACATTATGCTATTAACACAGATACGGGTCCCAGTTTATTCTTAGATAGTCATTCAGTTTAGAGATGACAAAACACAAGACAGTGAGATCTTCTTACCTATTCCAATAAAGACTGCTTCATAGCCATCTTCTTTCAAGGCACAGAGTGTCATCCCATCCATTCCAAGGCCTTTACTAAAAATTATCTGAAAGAATTTAAGATTCCTTGTTTTTAATGTGATCATTTCTATTGTGTCCTGCATACAGACATCTCACAGGATCTTCTAGTGAACACAGAGAATTCCTCACCCCCCACACCAAGCCAGGCTTTAAAAGCCAGACTGGCTCTGATTTAAGCAAGTGGCCCAAACTAGGTAGGGGTAAAATGTATCTTCAGATCTCCCTCATGTTGAAGCCACCATAAGGCAGCTTGGTTTCTGCTGTAAGCTAGAAGAGTTGAAGTAATCTAAACAAACAAAGCCTGACTATGGAACACAATACTGAAGTAAAGATAAGAACAGCTGTTTTCCCCTTCAAGTAAACCACTGTATTCAATGTTGTCTACACAAGGTTGCTTTCCATGCGAAAATCAGAATTTAGCAAACATGATATGGAAGCAAGGACCTGCTTTACCAAATATGTGTTAAATGGAACAGTCACCCAGCACATCAACCAAAAAACCCAAACAGTTTAGGTTAATGCAGAGATAGTAGTAAAAGCATTCTGCTCTTGCAGAGCAGTAAAGGAATTAAAAGACATGACGCTATTCTGAATTAACAGGGGTTCTGAAGAGAAAATCAGGCACTGTTGTCCCACACAGTATCAGGGACTTGGTAGGCTTCCAACTGCACAGAATACAATCCCAGTCTGGAGGAAGGATGATATTATTTTGTGCTGCACCCTCAAAGCGCACACTCTGAATTTTGCATCAAGACCACTAGCTAGAACTCCTTTATGTCTAAATTCCTCTGTGAAGCCAATGGTGTTTCTATGGATTCAGAAAACCTACGTGCAAAAGACTGGGCCAGAGACAGCAGTAAGCCTGAAGAACTTTCTGTACAAACTATAGCATGTGCTGCTTGTTTGCAATGAAGCAGATTGTTCTGTGTGGTAAACTAAAAATGGTTTTCAAAATTGTGAAGCAGATCAGTTTTGATTTTAAACTTGAAATTGCTTAATTCTAATTTAGACGAGCAGCAATGCCCAGAGTGCAGTGATTAGTGTTCATTTATTGAAAGATCTAAGTCACAGTAATAAAAATGCACCTACTTCAGCTACTGCTCACTTCCAGAAACAAATGATGAAAAATATTTGTAGTGTTCCACCAGTAATCCTGGCTTTAAGCAGCCACTGCACAGGTTGAGCAACTACAGCTGTTATAAGAGTGAGACAGGGAAAAGTCTTTGCCGCGCGTTCAGAAAACCAACTACAGCAGCCTCCTTTGCAGAGGCCATGCAACTGAAGATCCACACACCTTTTGCTCATCTCTCCTAACCCCAAGGCTTCTGAGCGCATAAAGTGTGTGTGATTTCTCTTTTGATATTTTGTACTTCTTTGACAGGGTATGTGGTTTTTTATCTCTGTAGTTTAGACTCTCTGAACTTGAATGTTTTCCTCCAGTTTTTGTTATATCACTTGTTTATTTACTTTACAAAATGCCACAGTCCATTGTGTAAGCACTACACTTTGTGATCTTAACAGTTTTTGTCTTCATGTCATTATATATCTTGTTTCTTATTGAATTTGCCAGTATTCCATTTAATATACTTTTCCTATTGGTGAAACAAAATGCAAATGCTAAATACAGTATACAATACTTAAAACACAGACTTTTTTTTGTGTTTGGAGATTTAGTATAAATTTTATCAGAAGTCCAAAGCCATGTACAGTTGTAATCCTTCCAAGAATACAGCCTACATCCTCACTGGCAACATAATGCATTCCATAAATTGTCATTACTTTTTTTTTATCCTATTGTGTACATACGTTATGAAAACCTAATGAAGGAATTTAAATGGCAATACTATTTTATGCAGGGATTTATAATACTCCTAGGGCCTAGCTCTGTAATCCTTATTCAGCTGACTAATTCTTACTAATTTCAGTAGAATTACTTGTATAAACAGCAGTGCTGAGCATTTACACAATACAGCACCTTCCACTACAGATTTGAAATGCATTAAGTAAACACCATAAAATATTTCCAGCTTATAGAGGTATAAAGCTAAGGTTCTAGCTAACCAGCTTGCCCAAGGGTCAATTGCAAACCAATGGCAGAGCTTGGAAGCAAATTTACATTGAGATTCTGCTGCACTTTAAAACTGCATAGGACATGCAGGTCAAGATGACATGGTGGCTCTATCAGTCTGTTATGATGACTTTGTCATAGCCTTGGGGAACTGAATTGTCCAGAGTTCTCAGAAGTCTATGCCCAGTAATTTTGTCTAAAATTGTCTCAGCAGTCTGGTTTTAGCCCCACCTCTAATTCAACCTCCATTCTCAGTCTTTTCAAGGATTGCAATGGGATCTTCAGAGTGGAAAAACAGACCTATAGCATTTAACAGCATTTTTTAATAAAATGTGGTCTTGTGACAAAAGTCTACTGGTTTTATGATATGAACTGACACGAAAGATTCCAATAAGAATTTCTTGCTTCACTGAATGCTTTAGTTTCACATTAAAAATATATTATCCCTCCTGGTACTCAAAAGCTTGATCCACTGATGCATTCTACATCTGTAACTTCCATTAAAATGTGCAGCAGTTGTAAATACTATATAAATCTTCAGTTCAAGCCCTATATTAAAAATAAAGCAATGTTCCCATTATCTATAAACAACACATATTTGTTTAACAGAATAATGCATAACTATCGCTTTCCAAGAAGTTGAATGACTGTTATTTTTTATAATAGATGATCATGTTAACACTTTGTTTAATTGGATGCATTTTTATTATAAATTAATTTGGATGCAAGACTATAATAAATGATTAAGAAAAAACTCAGGCAGGGGGGATTGAAGTTTCAAATATGAATGTTTTAAGTGGTGCCAAACTTGTATGAAAAAAACTTGATTAAAAAAAAAAATCAAATCATTCCAATAGCTACATTGAACCCCTAAAGCAATTTAGGAATTTGTTTCTTACAGACAATTAATCACATGCAGGCATGCCAGATGAGAACTATTGATTGCCCTTTTCCAAACTAGTGGCATTCAGACAGGAGACAGACAAATGCCCTGAGCAAGAGAAAGCATCTTCCTGCCTCTGTCTACCATAGCTTTTAATTGTTCTTTACTAATGTGCATGACATTTCGCTGTTAATCTTTGGCAGAGTTCTTACTCTTTTCTCTTTGAGCTATACATATGCAGGATATATTTTTCATTACCTTCACTCCAAGATCCTTCATAAGCTCAACTTCAAAATTCACTACATCATACGGCAATCGGAACTGGGGGATTTCAGATGAACTAAAACAAATAAAAATGCCTGTGAAATACTTCCAGCTGTTATGCAGAAAGAATTTTTGTAGCTATTAAAAATTCAGTACTTGTAACACACAGTTGATTTTGACATTAGTGAATGGAAATATGTTAAAGTGATAAAACAGCATTATTTACTCAGTGCTAAAAGTATAGGCCAGGAAGGCAGTACCTTGAGGCCAATCCTGCCCACACTTGTAGGTAACCATTTAACATCTTAAGCTTAGGTCCAAAAGAGCTTCCTTTTGATCACTGAAATATGTAACACTAAAAAATACTTAAGGCATCAATTTAAGAAAATATCTCATCGCTACTAAAAGCAATACAATCTTCTAGCAATAATTAATTTGCTATGCAATAACAAAGAATAAAATTTCCTATGTTTTTTTTCTTCCTGGGGAAGATGAGGAATGACATCTTTAAGTTCCCAGAATCACAGCTCTCCTGCACAGGAAAACTGCATTGCCAGCATAGAACCTCACATTATCCATACTGGTACAGAGCTTTATTGTCAATGAAATAACTTCTATTTACTCTAGTTCAAAATCTCTCTTGTACAACACATTACAGGTAAACACAGTGAAGTTCTACTTTAGATATTTTCGTTCAATTAAGATTTAAAAAAACTGACTCTGCAGAAAAGTGGAAGTGTCTACCCAGATACATATTTCCAAGCTTCAGTCTAATCTGCTGTTAAATTAATGAATCTATAACTTCCATACAAAGCACTGGCATAAAAGATTAACTGTAGACGTATTTTACACAGTGTTAGTGATCACACCATCTTTAGCATCTAACTTTAGCAGCCCAGAAGGATTTTATTTATCTTAAGTTGCATGAACATTAATTATATTGATAAAAAAATCAGTGTTCCTCCTAATCATTTCTAATATTGCCCTTTTTCACCTCTCCTGACCAGCATGTAATGAGAAGTTTTCTAAATATCACATGTAACAACTTCACAACAATACAAACTTCATAAGTAAAAAGGGGTCTGAGGCAGAAACAAATGTATCAATGTGATTCTGCAACAGAGATTCCATTAAAAAAATCTAATTTAAACAAGGAAAGTTGTATTTCCTAAGTCACTTATATATTTGTTGAAAGCCTGTCATTTCCATGACTCTTCAAAGAATCCTGAGCAGCACTGGCTCTGTTATGTCTCTGTCAGAACTGTAAACAATTCTTTGCTGTTATTAAACATTTACTTAAAGTTTCATGTTGTGGAGTATACCTACATAAATGTACAGAAAAATGAACATAGATGTTTATATGCAAATACATACGGCTCTGTGGGGACTCACACACACATTTACCACGAAAATAAACAATTTATGAAAGTCACCTAGTACATCAATAAATCTGCTATAATTTCTTTCTACAGCAGAAGACAGTCTCTGACTGTGTGATCGGGAGATGGAAGGGGAGAAGAAAGCAGAGCAGAGATTCAGGAGGGATGCAGTGGAAGGGAACAGCGTCCTACAAATTCACCTCTTCTTCAAATCCAATCCAAGGTAGAGGTGCTCCAGCAGGGGCTCAGTGTTGCTTAGTGACCCCAATCTACTTTTGCTCTAGGAAAACTCCTTTGGCCTAGTGAGAGAAATATTATGGTATGTTGTAGAACAGTGGCATAGCTGAAGTGAAGCAGTTGAAGCCTGTTCAAGGTTGCTAAGAAAGAGTGTGATCCGCTCAAGCACAGATTACCTCTAAGAACATAAATGTAGGAAAATCTGCCTGGGAACGTGAAAAATTCAGACATGTCCAGGCAACCACAGACTTATGCTAGGCTTAAATATCACACTACAGGAATTGCAGTCACTAGACAGCTTTCTACTGCCTGAACATTAGTTAGCTGTGATCAAACATGTATGTGGAGAAACATCCTAGTTAAAAAAACTTGTAAAAAAGCAGTGCAAAATAAAAAAAGGGCACAAATACTTCCCTTCTGAAGGGCTGATTCAAAATGCAAAATTACTTTGGTCTTCTTAGCCATTTGCAATAGTTTATAAAACCTTGAAAACATTCAATCAATAATCCAAACTTGTAAAAAGATGTACTGCAAAACCTTACAACTGCAGCAATGGATGATTGCTGCCACAGGGCAGCCTTCCTTCTGTTCCAAGATTAAAATAAGGACAAAAGGACTTGATGCCCTTAAACCAGAGGTGACTGTGATTGCTACATGTTCTTTCATAGAATCTTAAAATTATTTAGGTTATGAAAGACCTTTAAGATTATCTAGTCCAACTATAAGACTCAAAGGAAGACAGACACATTAAAAGGCACTGCTTAACCATTATAGATAGTAAAAGAACAGGCAAAACTTAATGTAAGACTTTTTGCAGTAGAACAAACATTAGGCTAAGCTTCAGTTTAAATTCAAATTAAAACATGAAGAACTTAAGATTACATTGCTTCAAATATGAAAGCACGCATTAAGCAACTGCAGCATTGTACTGTAAGCACTGGAAGCAACCGCAGAAAGTAATATATTATGTTGCTGAGTCCAATCTGAGTCTCACCTATCACCAAGTAAAGTTTGATTGTTAGAAACAATCCTTATTTCTTACTAAACAGCAACAAAACTAATTTTAAATCTGGTATACTTGAAAACATACGCTACTCAACAAGTGAATAGGTATTTTACACAATAAATTTGTAATCCTTTATGGCAATCAGTTCAAGTAAAAGTGCTCCACAGTTAAATGTTTATTTATTAACATTTTGATAATTAGATAGAATACAACTGGACCTCACTGGGAAAAATGCAAGTAATCAGTTCAACTTCTTCAGCGCTGGTTATCTTCCAGAGAACTGAATATGTATTTGACATTATGACACTATGGATCAAATTCATTAAGAGTGTCAACTTTATTGATTTCAATGATGCCTCAATGAAAAATGTAAGCATGTCAGTCTTCATTCTCTGCTTCTTCTCACTTTTTATTTTGTAAACATTTTAGCATGAGAACACCTTCAACAAGTAAAATTAAATTTTATCTTTAACGGTATCCACTAGACAGCTTCTGAAATATTTTAGCTTACACTTAGGCATTCCAACAAACTCATAAGATAAAAACTCAGTCATTTTTACAGTGGTAACAATGAATATTCTAGTGCTGAGGACATGACACCATGCAAATAACTGCCAAGTGTTTACCATACAGGAAAACTGCTAAGGTACCTTTCTTTGTGCATCTGCAGTTTTTTGAAGGTTGAGATTTGTAAAGGATTTCTTTCACTGTTACGGTATGGATTGCTAAAGCCATAAATTGAGCCACACATGACAAATTTATTCACTGTCACCTGTATTTGCATAAGGTAGTTCATGAAAGCATTCTAAATTTAAAATTCTCCTTGAAATTATTATCTGTCTTAAGTATGTTAAACATACACTAATTATTTCTCTCTGTAGGGCTACAGGTAATTCATCTTGTTTTAACATTTTTGGATATGGGAAAATGGTTTCTGACATAATTTTCTAAAGTGATAATTCATTAACAACAATTGCAGCATGGAATTTTAGACGTCATAGGAAATGAATATAGGAGATAGCCACCAGGTTTTCAGTTAAAGCTTAACTTGAATGATGAATCATTTAATAAAAATTAAATTTTCCAGATCTGAAGTCTTCTACTCTATTCCTTTGATAAAGTTACAAGGATGGTGTATAAAC
Organism: Piaya cayana; assembly: GCA_013389865.1. Taxonomy (NCBI): domain Eukaryota; kingdom Metazoa; phylum Chordata; class Aves; order Cuculiformes; family Coccyzidae; genus Piaya; species Piaya cayana. The sequence continues at coordinate 116,850 of WAAB01005601.1, forward strand.
TATGTTGCACAATATTTTTTGCTGTGCTTTCTACAAACATTTGAAATAGTGGGGTTTTGTTATTGGTTTTTACCTTAAGCCACCAACATATTCCTGCTTTTCAAATATGGTGATGTTCGAATAGCCCAATCGAGCCAAAAAAGAAGCACAACTTAAACTTGCAGGTCCTGCACCAAGAAGAGCTATCTTCACATGATAGGCTGCAGGCATATCTTCTAGAGGAAGTAAAGAAGGGTTTCTGATCTGAGGAATATTCATAGCTTTAAACACCTGAAAAGCAATCAAATCAACAGGTTACATACTTCACATTCACCACTTAAATTTTATTATGAATAACGTTATGGAAGCTTCTGCTAGTCCTGTCACATATCATTGATGTAGACTTGCAGATCACATTGTAACATTATAGGGATTCCCAACTGACCTGTGAGCATTCACAAGGGATGGTGTAGTTGCAGGACTTGGTCCATCTATAATTCTTTTTGGCTTAAAAATGCCTGAAGTCAGATCTTTCACTAATGCAAATTTTACAGATAAGATGGAACCAGACTACTAGTAACAGAACAGTTAGCCAGATGGCAAAGAATCTCTGCAACACGAAAAATTTCCTTCCAAACAATGGTCAGATTATTCTTACTACTAGAAAAGTATTTTTTTTGCAAATAATGCAAGGGATTCTACCTCTAGTGGGTCTTGCTTTGTCAAGAGTTATCCTGTGTGATCCTGGATAAATCACTTATGGCTTGCCTTTTTAGAGTTGTAGGTAACCAATCATAGGTGGTTTTGAAACACTTCGAGAAACTGTGCGTAGTCTTCAGTGCTACTGTATTTTCAAAGGTAACCCATACTTTAGATGCCTCCTAGTTGCTCATCTATTTAATCTGATCTCCACTTTTTAGTTTGGTGTCCAAATGTTGTAGGCATACCTGTTCATACCTCAATTCTTCACCTGTAAAATGGTGATGATTTACTACATTCTTTCTTGACTATTAGAAGTACTTAGGGATAATCTCTGGCCACTATTACGTATTTATACAGAACTCTACACAATGGGCTCCTAACCTCATTGTAATATCACACAGTTTATTTCAGATGCAAAGTAAATCAGTTCCTTGCTCAGAAGTAAAGGTAGGAGGCTAAAGCAGAAATATTCTATACTCACTAAGTTAGACTTCACTGTCCTCTGCATTTACATACATCGTGGGGGAAGGAATGGAGTCTCTATCTTCTATAAAAGGAAAGAACAGACTCACAGCTCTTGCAGGCTACTAAAGATCAGGAGCAAAAAAGAGTATAGTTACACCCGCATTTCATTTTAGGCACTAGGTGGGAAATATTTGACCCAAGGAATCTTAGAATCATTAAGTCTGGAAAAGACCTCTAAGAACATAAATTCCAACCATTAGCCCAACACCACCATGCCTACTAAACTACATCCCAAAGTGTCAAGTCTACACGTTCTTTTAATGCCAGAAGGGATGGCAACATCTTCACTTCCCTGGGCAGCCTATTCCAATGCTTCACCACTCTTTCAGTAAAGAAAATTCTGCTAATATCCAATCTAAAACTCCCCTGACACAATTTTAGGCCAAAAGGAGCATATATTTGTAGCAGAAGCACAATATTAGACATTGCATTGGGATTCTCAGTCATATCACAAAATGCTTCAAGGCTGCATCTCAAAGACAGCATTATTTTCCATCTATTTCAATGCAAAACTGTGCTACATAAGTACTAACTAGTCCTCTAAAATAAATACGTTGTCATTTGTCTCAATAAATATAATATTTAAGCGCTTTAATAAGTTTACCAACAGTTTTTACTTTCGTTAGACATTGAGAAGCAAAGGTTTTTCAAGTTAAACTTTGGCAATTCCACTCATGAATAGAATTTTTCATTTACGTTTTGAATCAATGTTCATTTTCTTCATGCGCACTTGAGCACTCATGCTAGGTAAACCAATGATTAGTTCCTTCCTCCTCTAAAATTTCTGTGTCGAATTCCACCAGTCTTTGTGAATTGACATAGCATTTTAACAAACTGCAGAAGCAAGAGACAGATAATTGTTTTAAAAAAAGAATCATTTAAACCTGACAATTCATACAATATAGGAAGGTTTAATGTGGTTATTAATGGATTTCACAGCCTGAAAAGCTTATATTGTACTGTGAAACTAGAATGTGATAACCAGAATGCAATGTGATATTTTTAAAATGTCTGCTTTGTTACATTCACACAGAAATGGCTTGAATGATACTAAATTTCCATTAGAGGCTCAGTTGTTTCAGAAGGCTACTCAGTAATACAAATTATTTGACTCGCGTATTTAATGTGTATATTGAACACTGTGAATACAAATATGCATACACTTAATAAATTTATCACTAAGTTTACTTTATTGTTAACATAATTATTTTTATATTTATTATTGAATAGTCATAGTAAATGTTACACTAAAGTGCCACACTACTGCAGTGCAGTGTTAAGCTTCAGAAACCAAGCACTCATGCAGGAAATCCTAGTAGTTCAGGCTGAATGGTCAACTTTAATTCTGCCTATTTGCAAACAGGGTGAAACTGTCTTTATGCAGCACAGCCAGCTTGTGCAGCAATATCTTGCCATCTGGAATTCAGCGGCAGTTTTGCATATTAAGGCTGGCAGGGTAACTGTGTGAAAATAACGAACTGCTTCAATGCGTTTCAAAAGATTTTCACTCACCTCTCGGTGAAGTCTCCCTACACTGTAATTCACCTAATTAAATATCACTGAATTCTTTTGTACAAATGCTTTGGTGTGCAGAGATGACTGCCTGGCTAGCAAGTGTTCAATGCCACTTCTACACCACTGTCCTTTCTGATTTTTCTCTGCTCAAAGTAGGATCAGGATGCAAGTGAAGTTTAGCAGCATTGCTTTTTTTTTTTTTTTTTTGTCCATCTTATCCTCAAAAAAGCTATTTCATTTTAGTTTGGGTAGAATTTTTCTTTTGTTTTGCACTGCTTTGTAACCAAGACCCATTCAGGAAAATGAAACCAAATAATGAATTTAAGAGCTGAATCTCTCAGTGGACAGACTCAGACATCATTTCCCGCATGTACCTTTCCTTCTGTCTCTCATACACAAACAAGAGAGTCTCGATAGATTATTAATAGGCATTAACAACACTGAGTATCTCTATGTTTTTATCAACTCCTATGCAATCATCATTAGTTGGCCATCCATGGACTATTTATATAAACCTACATAGATTCTCTCAACTAGTTAAGTTTCATGTCCAGTAATGTTCAGAGAAAGTATATCCCAGTCTACAAAAAAGATTATGGAGACTGTCCTCAAGCGAGATACAATTTGACCAAACTAAAACAGACATTCTATTCTGCTAAAGTTCCAGCAATTGAAGCAAATTCTGTCTTGATTCAGCCCATTTATAACATATTACACTCTCCCTATCTGCATTACTTCACTGTGCAAAAGTGGAAGCGCACTTGCTCAATGGTCTCTTTAGTGTGAGATCTGGGGGGTTGTTCCCTTCCCCCTTGTAAATCAAATGACTTTTCACTGCAGTGGGGTTGGTTCTTGTTGCAAAACATTCAGTATACTCAAAAAAGCATGTAATTCTAAGCATGGTATGCAAGCACAAGTTTGTATTAAGTTTCCTCAATACTTCTCACTTTGGTAAACTATAGTATTTTGATTACTGAGTATTCAATTCAAGTTTAATTTTCCTGGAAGTTTTAGCCAATTCACTTTAACTGCTTTTCAGAACAAACATGGGGAAAAGTTTATTGTTCTACTCATGTAATAAAACTCTGGTTCTTTTCACTACGCAATTCTAGAATTAGAATGTTTTGATTAAAAGATGTGACATTTGGCAGAGTGGCAGGTGACTCAGAGAAATGCATTTTGCTAACCTGATGAAAATAATTTTATGGCATAGTAAGCATGATTTAAATGAATCTAAAACATTTTAAACCATTACAGCAGGTTAGAACTGTTATTCAAAACTGTTAACTCAATTTTCATATAAATTAGAATAAATTAAAGTAACCTACTTCTGTCACTTTTGAGTTTTCTGATCAGAATTTTTCTAAGAGGAATATACTGCAGATAGCCTTCTCCACCTACTTGAAGAATTCTAATATGGTCAGACAGTGTTAGTCTAATTCACATTTATTTAAAATTGTCTTCTGGCTATAACAAGGAATGTGTTAAATAAAACAGTAAACATACTAGAAGTTTAACCTCAATGTTAAAACATTAAACAAGTCTTTACCCAATCTTATGAAACAAGATAGGTGGCTAAAAATCATATTTGGCAGCCTCCAAGACATACACAGAGGGTCACATTTCTTATGTAAAAAGTGCATCTGTTTAATCTCTCATCATCATCATAAAAGCTTCATCAACAGAAAAAGGCTGAAATACAAAAAAATGGGGAAAGTGGAAGGAGCAGTGGGAAAATTTAATCTTACAGTCACAAGAGTTTTGACTTCATAACTAAATCCTTTATACTATTCAGGTATAATGCCTGCTTTCATGCTTAAAAGGCTACAGAAAGAAGTTTATTAGTCAGGTTTGCCATTAAATATCTTCCACTAAGATGATGAGATACCAAAATGCTACTGACATAGATAATACCATCTAGTTTATATATTTTTTTAGTATGAAGTATCTTAGTACATTCTGAATTATCAAAATTTCCTAGTGCACAGAAAGAAAAATGCAGGCAATAAAATCAGTAACATTTAGGAACTGATTGTATTAGTTTCACACTTTCCCTCTGGTTTTCTGGTTTCCATGGATATTTATCTGTAGGCTGGTTTATATTAATTTGGGGCAGTTGAATATTTAAAAGGGAAAATAATATTCTTCACAGGTTTTAACAAAAAATTAAGCATTTTACATGCTCAGTTATATCCTTGAAGTTGTCAGATTCCATGATCATATAATTAATATCAATTAATTACAGTGGATAGCATGGGATGTAGAGAAAGTGGTCTTTTCTTCAAATGTTAGCTAGTCAGGAAAACTTTTTGATCCTTCCTCCATAAGGTAACAGCTAAGTGGGTAGTTGTTAACAGAACTGGGGCCTAAAACATCTCATTAAAAGCTTTTTAAATCTACATAACAACTATACATTAATATTATCCCAGTCCCAAAAAAACCCATGGACTGCATAGTCCACACCTCAAAATCTGATGAATCCTACCACTAGAGAGGACAGAATAACAGTGATGTAAATGACTTTTTAAAAGTCAGTAAAATGTGTTGTAGAGAAGTTTATGTAACTTGTCCAAATACCAGCAAGTCTTTCAGCATTGGCCTGAGAAATCAGAAGTGCTCAGAATCATCCCCCAAACTATTGCAGAGGGTTACACCATCCCCTTCAAATACAATTAAAATTTTATAGTTGGTTATTGACGATGTCTTAAAAGAGAAAATAAGTTAAAGCTGTGTTAAAATAAAAATTAATATTGACAAATGTAGATTTCTTTTTGTTTATCCTGGTGTCTTAGCTCCCCAGAACAATCTTCCTCTGCTGATGCAGCACACCTGTTTGTGTTGGTGATGATGAGAGGCCCAGGCAGCCATCCCAAAGCCATTCAGCTGCAAGAGTTGCAGCTCCACAAGAACCACCTTCTCTCCTCCATCTATGATTAGACTGATCAGAGCTGTCAATATGCAACTAAAAGGAGCCTGAGGTGGCACATCCCTCTGTGGCAATCCTGCTGGGCAGCTGTTGCTTCCTTGCCCATCGTAGGCTGTAGAGGAAGGAGATTCAGCACTCAGCAGCAGACCTTTTCTGCAGCCCACCTCCCATTCTAGGCCCTTTGCTGAGATGCCCCGGGGTTAACAACAGGTAGGCTTGTACAATGCATCTTTAAGGAAAAATATATATTAGATTTCCTTTTCCAATTTCTTTCTCCTGCCACAGCAGCCAGAATATTTCTCCAGAGAGGAACAAATCACCAGAACTGTAGCTGGCACAAGAGTCACAATGCTAAATGATCTAGTATTTAAGTCCAATGTGCAGTATTAAAAACCTGCTTGTGATGCTCCATTCAGAATGATTAACTAGAAACACAGGAGAACCTTTAAATTCAGTAATGTGTCTTATCCAGAAATCTTAAGATATTGAGAGCTTCTTACTAATACTACAACAGATGAAGTCATATATCACACTTGTTTTTTACTGCAAGCTTACAAAATTATACTTGAGCAACCAGTAATTTTAGTTTATTTTGTGGGACTGACAGTCATATAGCTCATCCCTGTATTGTCACTGCAATCTCAGTATATTTTCACTGAACTTATGTTCCAAAACCAGAGATGTTTCCTGATTCTAAAGTACTTGGGCAAAGGAGACAGATAAAGACATTAATATAATTTTGACCTGTGCAGTAACAGGTGTAACCTAAGCTTGACACTCATCATTTATAATAATGAGCTTTTACTCCATGTTATTCTCTAGATGCAAGAGTTACCATGGTAACCACACCCCAGTATACACATTCTACATCACAAATACAAACGGACATTTCCTTTTTTGCGACTTGAACACTGAATTGTCAAAATCCAGATTTTTTCAGACTGGATTATACTATACTTTCAGAATGAGCCTAACACAGTTACAAAACTATATGGAAGGGTAAAAGGAAAATACAAGAGGTGTAAGGTGCCTTTTTGTTGTTGTGGTATCGTATGAAAGACAAATATTTTACAATTAGGGAGTTTTATCTGCAGTATGAACAGATGATCAGTCATTGTTCAGAAGCACAAAGGGACATACGTCATACCCATATATTTCCCATTTTAAACCCACATTCCTGCTTTACTGCAATTTTTTCTTTTATCTCAGCTAGCAGTTGTGCCTTTTTATTACCGCTCACTCTCATAATGCATGAAGTGTATGATCCTCAGACTAATTCCAAGGAAAAAAAGTCTAAAACTGGCTTTATGCACAATGGAGTTTTCAGTAAATAAGCCCCTGTGGGATAAACTATTAAACACGGCATGAGAATTACCATGCAGCTCTCATTAAGAGTAACACATGTTGCATGCCTAAATTACACAAATTGAGAAGTTCCTCGAATAGGTAAAGCTGTGAACACATTTTGTTTGCAGCATCTGGACCAATTTTTGTATGAGCAGAGTGCCTTCTGATTTTCTCCAGCATTTTATCTATATTTTTAAAATGACTGCTACTTGGAAGAACTCATACCATTATATTTCTCTCAACTCTATCTACTTCCATAGCAAAAATTAACGGAATTAAAGATAAAAAACTATTAATCTGAAAAGTAACTGCCTGTTATTACTCAACATGAGTACTACAATAACAAATATTTTTATTAAACAGCAGTAAATAAAGGTTATTAACAATTAATTTTAACATTTTAGGGTATTATCAAAATATTAAATATAATAAAATTTACTGAAGTGTTATTCTTGTTAGAGTGCTAAGTAGAACTGAATAACAATTTTATTTTTTTAGAACTCGACATGAATATCATTTTAAACAAACTTGAAACATTAGGAGCAAAGCCATTCTGAGCCATTCATCCTCTCTGCAGTTTTCATATCAATCATTGTGTAAGCACTGAGCTTTTTTAATAGATTTCTAAAGACTTTTGAAGAAAAATGGCAGATATTTAGCATTATCTATCAAGCCATAATTTCTCTCTATTAATCATAGTATTAGGGCTAAAAGGAGACACAAATCAAGTTTCAACAGACATTACTTGCATTTGGTTCCTAAACAGTAATATTTCACTATTGTATTTATCATCTACTTGACAATTGTTTAATCTTCCTCTTTTCTTTTTTTTTGTTTGGGATTTTATTTTGAGGAAAAAAGTCTTCTGATTTGCAATAAATACTAAATTTTACATGTAAGGAATAAAAGCCATTAGAAGAAAAGCTAATAAAACTGCCTCTTGTCTGATAAAACTGAATTATGAATAAACACGTAGAACAAATGCCGTTCAATATCTCCAGCTTTGCCCTGTAAATGAGAGCTTTCATCCAACCTGTAACAATTCTTACGCTTGTGTGTTCAAATCTCAAAGAAATCAAAGTGGATAGCTACTTAAGTGACAGAGAGGAGAGGAGGTTCAGTACCAGTTACCAGAAAAGTTTAGCAGGTACTCCAGAAGCTTTAGAAGTCTCCTGGGGAGAAGAAAGGAAGTATACAAACAGATGAAGAAGGACTGCAGCAGGTAGCAAAGTTTGCTCATGGAATCATAATCCACAGTCACTGAGAAGGGGGTGTAAAATCTATAAGTGACAGAAGAGATAAAAATTTGTCTTACAGCCATATCATCTATTATTCCCAGACTGATTCGCATTTCTACTTCAGTTCATCCCACAAAGGTTTTTTTCTCAGGTATCATAGAGGTGACTGGAATTTCGTCATATGTTTGTAAAGATGATTAGCCACATGGCTCAAGATACAGGAGGACAGACTCCTTAGTTAAGGACTGCATAGAAATCTGTGATCTCAACACATGCATCTGCCTCTTTTTATACAGCCACATCATCCTCACTGGCACAGAGATCAAAATCATATTTTTTTACCCAAAGGTACTTCAGACAGATCAGATGACATACCGGCTGAAACCATGAGTACAAATTCTCCACATCCTGGAAGGAAGTTAAAAGAGCAGTAGCCTCCATCTTTCTCCAGATGGAAGCTGGAGCACTGAAACTAAACACTCAAAAATAATGCACAAGCACCTTGACAGAAACCCTTGAGAAGAATTCCTAACATCAAGCAGTACCTTTGCTTCAGTAACCAAAATATACACATACCTAATGAACTAATAAATTTACGCATACACATGTGTGTGTCTATATGTATCTAGACAGACGCACACAGACATGTGTTTCAACCTTAATCTCTTATTTACTTTGTTTTGGCAAAACAGGAAAGTAAGAAGTCTAAATCATACAAAATCTTTCCTGTGCTCCAGCGCTATTACCAGTGTATGCTAATTCTGCTATAGGATCTATCATATTCCCAGAATAATTCTACATCTCCTCAATGGGCTGTTACAGATGTAAGTGCACTCCATACTTTTCCCTATGTAGCCTGACTCAATGACATACACGGTTTCACCTGGCTTAGATAACTCTTTCATTATAAAACAAATTGTCTCAACTAATAATGTTTCTACAGAACCATATTGTTCACAGGTAATGTTTCTTATGTTTCTATAACGCACTGCATAATGAAAACATTTCTAAGCTTCTGAACACGCTGTAAGAAAAAGGATAATTATTCTAACTTCCTACGCATTTGTTTTGTTAGTAAAAACTTTTTTTTAAAATAAATCATTAACAAAAGCAACCACTTACGCAATACTCATTGGTACATACAAAGAATTAAAAACATCTGCAAGTCCTACCTACCTCAGTTGCAAACTGCTGCAATCCACCAATATTAATTGGTCCTTCCTCAGTAGCATACAAATTGCAGCCACCAACACAGAGATCTGAGGTTGGACACACCATTCCACATGTCAGGCCAAGTGGATTGTCAGAAAGAATCATTTTGGCAGCTCCATAATAGTTCTGAAGAAAAAAAAGAGAAAAAAAGCTGTTGGTGTGGGTGGGGAAAGAGCGATAGTCACATAAAGAAGAAGTAAAAATTTAAGAGAAAATACAAAATACTTTTTCGTTAACTAGCTAGTAGATCAACATATAAATATACATATACATATAAATATATTAAATAACACCAACACTATTTAAATGTACCAACACGTTATACACCCTACTGTCAAAGACAATGGAAAGAAAGTAAGAAAAAACATTGATTATTCAAAGATAAAACTTTCCTTTTTAGCTTGTAAAGTAGTTAAAAGCATCTTCAGTCTGAGGTGGTGGCATGACTTTTAGTGCCTAAACTAATGTTTGTTCAAATACTACTGTACCTGTATTATGAACTTGTAAATACTTCCTCCATTTCTAGGTCAATTGGGCAGCAGCTGAGTTGTAACCCCTGATGGAGGTCTGACCAGGAAATGCCAGTTAGATTTATCAGTTCTTTATGACACAGGGAATGAAAAGCTTATTTTACACATCTGTGAACACCATCTCCACAGATATGCCTGTCCTTCACACCAGATCAGTAGTGCCAATTGTTTCAGACTCATGATGAGAAAAGGTTTCCTATGTAGCTATGTGTTGATATCACATTACTGAATTCTTTTTTTAACTCTTTTTCCTCTATGGCATACTGATCAGGGTAAACACTTGTCTTCTCATTTCCCTAAACAGAAAACCAGGGAACTGATTAAAGTCGCTACATACCATTCACAACTTCACAGATTCTCACTATTCAGTGCACATCTTCAGAAAAGGAACAGTTTCCTCATATATGAGAGCTAGCAAGATTTCTTTCCATAATAAAAAAATCTAAGGAATTGGCATTAGCAAGGTCCTAGTGCCTGATGCTGTGAGAAAACAATCCCTAGTCATTTTTTTAGACTGTCTAATTTTCTTAAGAGGGAGCATCAGAGGAAATGCCAGGAGTGAACTGAAGACACCCTTAGTTGGGGAGAACTGCCAATGACAGAGTGCATTTACATTACATTTACATTCATGTAATTATGACGTTATTAAATTGTTTACATGCTATCTTTTCTCATGTATAGTTATAATAGATATTTAGTTAATTGTAGGCCTTAATTCTTTCTTAATTTACCACTCCTCTGACCCACTCTAAAAGCACCACCAAGGAAAGTCCATGAAGATGTATTAATGCTATAGTTTACTATAAAGGCCAGAAGACAATACTGTAACCCTTAGAATGAGCATATGGCTGAGGATCCACAAAAGTTTCTTCAGTGAGAAAATAATGCTGGGATCTCATTCCAGCTTTCTCCAAACTAGCAATAATTAAGAGATTAAAGAATAATATATCTCCTTCGCTTTCCACCACCCCTTCCATATTCCAACCTTCAATAATTATCACTAACATGAAATTGTTTTTTATAGCAAATACCTTTACCTCCCTGGCCACAACAGCTGACTTGTGAAAACCAGAAGATGTAGCGTTCAAATGATGTGAAGTACTTGGTCACAAGACACTATGCAATCTCTGTGACTATTGTCTGTCAAGCAGGCTCACGTACACAAACATGTTTATTCGAAGTTAACACTATGCCACACAGAGCAAGAAAACAATTATGAATATAAAGAGCAGTGTCAAGATCTGACAATATAACAAGACTTGGGTGTGGGAGGTTCAAATTCACTAAAAGCATATTAAAGGACTGAGCATAAAATCCTTAAAGTTTAAACAGATGATACAGACAGCTAGATATTTAAAAGAGAATGTCAATTTTTAAGACATATATTTGCAGACATAAGTGAACCCTTTGCTTACAGATGCCACACTACTGCACAGTATGAGTCCCTGTCTATCTCCTGGAAACACAAATCAGCTACCTGGGAGTACTTTCACAGGACTTTCTTATACACTATTATAATCCATTGACATTCTAATCCTGGCTGAACAGGCAATCCCTTTACACAACTGTTCGGGGAGAACTTCTTACAATCATTTTGCCTGCGGTGTCTGGTAAGGCACTTTATCCTCTTCCCATTCACATTTATTCCAGTGTAAAGGAGTATTAGTTAAACTGAAGTACATATTAGCAAATATTGTTGCTCTTCTAGATGAATTATACTGTTTTGATATGCTAGAGATTGTTAGAACTGCTAAAATCACCCAGTAAATACATCATAAGCTCAGATTAGCAGCAAAACACAGAAGTCTATGTTGGAGAAGCCCCTGACACATAACCATGCAGACAGCAGAGGATGCAGGATACCCACGTCTTTCTAAAACAGCACGCAGGGACCACCCTAGATACCCTACAGCATTTAACTGGCACTAGATGTCTGTTTTCTAGGAAATTACATCTACCCATTCCTTTTTTCCACTCTAAAGTAATAATTACAAACTGGTGGTGGTGATTTATCTCATTAACTCAAAGACAAAATTGTTTTCAAAGAATTTTTGTTCAGTTTGATATTTCACTACATGTGACAGTTATATTTTTCCTTCCTGTGTTGTCCAGGATTATTTTTTTTTATTATTTTTTGTACAAGTACCAAAAGATATACGGTACACATTACCATGCCAAATATTAAGACATTAGATAAACTGTATCAAAGAGTATATACACCTTCTAGTGTCAACATCTGAAATACATTTAATCATAAACTAAAAGGTTGTCACACCTTAAATGCTAAGTGTTCCACTTATCTTTGCAAGAAGCGGGGCAAGTCTTCTGCACTGCTTCACTAGTATGCTCCAGCTATGCTATGCGGACACATCTAAAGATGAAAGGCAAGTGCAAGTTCAGTGCTGACTTGCTTTCCTTGTCTGCCAACAAAAAAGTCACCCTGTGTCAGTTTTACCGTCAGTAAACTTCTATCACACTAACAGAAGAGCTGCAGCTCCCTAACCTTATTATTTTAACTTCCAGACCACCAGTGTAACCACTGTTCCCATTGCTGCTAATACTGTCCACCACTGGCAAAAGGATTCAGCCACATGCTGCTACAGTGACAATGTGCAGCAGCTCCAAAGCAAGCTCCTCTGCAACCCTCCCGTCACACAGGGCTAACAGCTCTGTCCAGCAGAGACCAGGCTGTAGCAGCCCAGCTCCTCTCTTTGTCCTTCCATTCTATTTAATTGCTTATCCTGCCTTTTCTGTGCTGATGTATTATCTAACCTATCAAATATGATAAGAAAAGTGTTTTCCAATACTTCACAAAAACTGGCAGGGAAGTATGGTATAATGTAGTAAGCTACACTAAGTGGTGTTACACAAACTGTGTTACAAAACTGCAAACTATCACGTTACTACAGTAATAAATGAGAGTTTGTAGTATCCATACAGTAGTATATGTACAGTATCTGTTAAGTTTAGTTACATTAGCACTTTGTGCTTACATAATTTTTTCCTTTAACCTGAAAAAATGTATTAATTATCTTTACATTTATCAGTAGCATTAAAGGTAGAATATTCATGGAATAATTGACTGTTTTTATTTCACAAAACCAGGGTGTAGTAGGCTGCACACAAAACAGACATGAGATGCAGACCTGGCAAGCTGGTAACTACACACCACTTGTTGTACATGAGGAAGGACCAGAATTAAAGGAAGGCCAGCTTCATTAAAATGACAAAGTTACTCCAGAGCATGGAATGATGCAAGCTACCTTAACAGTCTGGAGTAATTTTTTAAGATACTGAAATAATAGGATGACTCAGTTGGCTAGTTTCTTACAGGCGTCACAGAGGAAGCAAGTCAAAACCTAGAATGTTTTTTAATTTTTTAATGAGATAAATGTCTGTTCATGCCTTTGTTCATAGGCTCTTTTTTTCCTGTGCACTTCCATAGAAATAAATTAATCTAACTGGATAGGATGTTTTGTGGTTTCCTACATCAAAATGTCAATAAATACTACATTGCTAACACAAGGAACAAAAACAAGCCTTTAAATAGACATCAATAATCAGTGGAAACCAGGCAGAGGAGGATCTCCACATGTATCATTTGGAAGCATTATATAATTTGCATGCAAATTAGACTGTTTTTTACTTGAAAAAAACCTATTAAAATGCCTAGGATCAATACTGAGACACCAGAAGAAATTACATTTACTATCAGAAAATGTTTATAGCATCTTTTCTTTCAGTTCAATTTAAGAGCTTTTCATATAAATTCATTATACATCAGGGTGTTCTGATACTGCAGTTTTCTCAAAAACAATGAAGAATATGCATTATTATGCTTTGTGTAATAAAAATGAATACACTGACTTCATCAGGATTTGGGGACAGAATGAATACTTGAAAAGACAAAAAAGTGGTAATTTCCTTTTTGTTTGAGTTTAGCTGGAAAAAAGAGAGAAGTAGCAAAAAAAATGGGAAAATATCGCCTCCTCCTATCCTCATTCATGTTCTGCGATGGTTTTAAAATGTACTCAACATGTAATGGTTTAAATATTTTCACATACAGAAGAACCACTATTTAAAGTAC